>JBBPKO010000047.1:46731-64028 GCA_038089295.1 Xerocomus amazonicus
CATTTGTTGATGGATCCTGTGAGGGTGGACCTGGACCTCCTCTTTGGCTGCCCCTGGCTTATCTTGATTTGGCTTTTGCTGTTAAACCGTATCTCACTTTGGGTTTAACAGGGATGCGGCCGGCATGCCGAGGCGGTGAGTCGTTAAATCCGCTTGTCGTCGTGTCGACGTAGATTCTGGACGGTCGGTCCAAGGGCGGCGGAAAAGAGGAGATCATTATTTCCATGATACAGTTTGATGCGGCCCTTTTCGAAGGCACCCCATTGCGACCTCCTCAAACTGTTCCCATTTCCAAGGTGCTTCAGTGTTCGCTTGGAAGACCACCCCCAAATCTACACACGGCGACAAACGATATCGTTTACTGACAGACGTGATACTTAGGTGATGATGAATGTGAAAGAGGAGGACAGGTGCACTTGTAAGGGGGAGTAAGCGAGCCTTTGGAGCGTCCTTTAAGCGCACCGTAGGCGAGCAGGCAGCGGCGATGGATGATCCTGTCGACAGATTTTGATAAACTGTAACGAGATTCAGGAAACGATATATGTTTTCATTAGGCGGTGTCTGGTGTCCCTTTCGACCCTTCGCTCTCCTCCACCAAACTCTGCTTTCCATCTACGACCACGACCATCTCTAAACCATACTTCCCTCGTTATTTTCAGGCTGCTTGTGTCCAAGAGCACTTCATGCTGTTCATGCAGCAATGGTCACCGCCTCAGATTCACTCAATCCACACCTCCCTGGCGAACCCGCTCAGCCCTTTGATCCTCCTGGCTCCGTCCGCATGACCAGAGAATTGCACTTCTTATACAGTGATGATAGGCGTCCAAGAGTCAACCAGTATCTCCGTAGTCACCGTGTTGGGAAAGGTCAGCATGGGGAGGTTTGGGTGTGTTGGGACCTCTTAAACAATCGACGCGAAGTGGTTAGTGCTTCTACCCAGCTCTCCCTGTTCATACCCCAATGCTGCTTCTCAACACCTATCAGGCAATAAAGGCTGTGAAACGTAATAATCCACGCGCCGAGAAGCTGAATCTTCTCCGCCGGAAAAACCTCCCAACATCACCCCACACGCCTCTGACTGACAAGCTTAGCAGTCTCGAACAAAAGATACGCAAGGAGATCGCCATTATGAAAAAATGTCGCCATGCCCATGTCGTTCGCCTCCTTGAAGTCATTGACGATAAGCTCAATGACAGAATCTATATGGGTGAGCAATGTCCTCGCTACTTTTTCCCGCGATTCTGGCGGGTCTCCATCCCCACTCTGCTTCCTGATCCCGCGCCATGGTAAGTAGAATTATGACCCCGTGGTTGCAACTCGGGGCACGCACGACGGGATGGCCCCCCTTTTTTTCAACGTTTTGCATGCTCACTATCCTTGCGTCTAGTCATGGAGTATCTCGGTGGTGGAGAAATCAAGTGGCGAAACGAGCACCATCAGCCAGTCTTGCAGGTTGATCAATGCCGACGGATTTGTCGGGATGTTATTCTTGGTCTAGAATATTGTCTGTGGTATCTTAATTCCATTCCGATCTATCTGACTATTTTTATTGTGTAGTGCATTATCAAGGGATTATCCACCGTGACATAAAACCGGCAAATCTTCTCTGGACTGCGGACCGTCAGATGGTCAAGATTACAGATTTTGGGGTTTCCCATTTTTCTTATGCACAACGCCTGGCGGCCGCTGGTCGTGGTCAAGTCGCGCTCGATGATCCAAATGACCCGATCCTTCTAGACGATTCAGATCTGTCAAAACGTGCTGGCACTCCTCCTTTTCTTGCCCCTGAGGTGATCGCGGAGTACACTAGTACCGAGCCATCACCGATAATCTCAGCATCCGCTACCAGCACCACCTTGCATTCCAACAAATCCGCTACGCACATCAATTCATCATCCACCATCAAGGGTTCACCTGTCATTCCCCACCGACAATTCATTACCAAAGCCATCGACGTTTGGGCCCTTGGCGTCACTTTATACTGCCTCCTGTTTGGACACATTCCGTTTCAGGCCCCCGACTCTAGCGAGTACGTGTTATACCACGTTATCTGCAACAGCGACTGGGAGCCGGATGAATATATGGGAAGTGACCGCAGGCCGACTGGAGGTAGACGCCCATTCAAGACACACGAAGGCTGTATTGTCATGACCCTTCTTGACAATTTTCTGCAGAAGGACGTCAGGAAGCGTGTTACTCTTGGTGATGCCAAAGTGAACGATCCCTTTGTCCTTTTAGTGGCTCAAAATACTAATTACCACATAGCGTCATCCTTGGTTTCTGAGTGACATCTCGAATCCGGACGAGTGGCTCAGTCAGACTTCACCAAGCAAGAACGACATTGTCATGGTCACCGAGAATGACACTAGAACGGCAATGACGACGGCAATGTTCACTTGGGGCTGGCACAAGCGATTCACCAACCGTATCTCTTCCCTCTTCCGTACTGTTCGTCCACCTCGCTCTTCCCGTCGGAACGCTCCAGATGAAGGGGACGGCAATATTACTGGCGTTGAATCTCTTTCTGGAGTAGTGGCTGTCGGACGGCATAAAAGCGCTACGGCGCGTTTGTCCGGTCCCCAGGTTCGTGAGAAGGCGAAGCAGGGAATCGTTCAACCAGTTATTTTGCGGGATGATTCGGCATCGAATGTGGGCCGAAGAAGGGAAAAATCCATTGAAAGATGGGCGCGATCGGCGGCAAGTGCTTCTTCACAAGACCCGAACTCACACCCTGCAGGACCAGTAACCCCTTCTTTGGTGAATAGCTCGCGCTCTATGGGGCCTCAGAGCCGGCCTTCGAGCCGTGGAGGAGATAGTCCAAACACTCCGTTACCGAATGATGAACGCCCACGTCATCGTTTTTCACTGTCCTCGATGTGGCGTCCCCACTCACCTCGCAAAACTGCCTCTCAGGCATCTTCACCACTCGATTCATCGTCAGGTATATCATATTTCCGGGACAATAATTTAAATCCTGGACCCTCCGCGGATATCGTCGCAAGGAGAAGTGACGAAGTGCTACGACATCATGGGAAGGAATATTCGCAGAGCGTGCATCATTGTCACGGCGTTCTCACTGCTGCACGACGCGCGTCAAGCTGGGGCGAGCCGGTCAACTACGTGGAAGACGTGACGAGCCTCAATTCTGGCGAGCAAGATGGCATAGACGATGATGCTATGTTTCTGGGAGCTGGTGGTGTGGAACACACCATCGTGTCGAACCTTCCTTTTGGTCTCAATCAGGCAACCGAAGCAATCAACCATGCATCTACTGCTCTGCGACATCCGCAGCCGGAACGGCTACACCTTGGGGCATTTGTGCATACTTGCTGCGATGCGTGCCATACGGAGTCCGCAATTAGTCGGCACTATCGCTCGGTGGCCACTAGTCCAAGCCCCCTTCATCACGTCGCCTATGAGTCAGATCTCAACCATACCAGCGAGGAAGAATACGAGGACCCCGATTCAGATTATAGCTTTTTCCGTGACACACGTAGGGAACACGAGGGCGAGGCGTTCCGCTCCAATATCAGCCAGATGTACGACGAAGATGATGAAGAGAGTGACGAAGAAGTTCTTCCCATAGAATTCAAGCGGCGTCGACCTTCGGTGTCGGTCACTGCGCCGTCTCCACCACTGTTATCTGATCTCTCTAACGATGGGAACAACTAGAACCTGGTTGGTTGGTTACCCTACTGCAACGGACATTGATAACGCCCAAATCACACTACCGAAATTCAATTTGAATACATGGCTCCCTTTTGGCGTCTGCTCAGCTCACATACCATCGTCTGAAATAGATGCGCTCACATGTTTGTTCTATTTCCCTACGCCTGACCACTATGTACCACCCTCCATCCCGTGCTGGTCAACCGGTCCATCGCATTTTTGTCATTCTAATGTTACACTTTTCCCTTCTCATTGCATTCGATGTTCCGCACCACTGTACTTTGATACAATCCTGATCGTGTCTCCCACCACCACCGTTTTCCCACCTCAACCAGGTGCTTCTGTTCACACACGATCACCCTCTTTTATATCTTGTACGGGATGGATGATATGACCTGCATAGAAGCAAGTTATTCTTCCCTTCATATATAGATGTCCCTGCCTCTTTTCCATCGCTATGTCAGGTTCATTTAAATTTTCAATATATAGTTGTACCATTACAGAGGTGTGGATTGTCTACTTGAGGCAGGAGATGAATGCATTTAAAAGCGTTAACATACACAGCAGGGGGAATAAAAGAGCACGGCACGATAACTAGATATATCATTAAGCTAACCTGGGAGTCATGAAAGAGAGCAAGGGACCGTGTTCTTGATGTTCCCAATAAGTATGCAATGTCAGGTAAAACGAAAATGGAATAGTATGGGAATAGAGCCGAAGGCGACTAATGAACGAGAAAACGAACGGGAAAGTGAACGAATAAGGGAGTGAACAGACAATCGATACATAAGGTGGTCAAAGAAGCATAAGGACAAAAAGTGAGAAACAGGTCAAGGGAATCATCATCGCTGAGATGATTCAACCAACCCACGACGGTCGTCTTCTTAAGGCACTCAGCATTACGTTGGCCACCCACCTGCAATCCGTGCAGCCCCGTACCCCACTCTACCGACGATGTTCCACAGCGCTAATGTGCCGTCGGATCCAAAACCCTCTCCCGGTGCTTGCATGGAATTGAAGCTGGACCAGGCTGCACGGTCATAGTATGTTGCACCTCCCACAGGTGTATACTGTGCAGCAATGTAGGGTCCCATGACCAGGTACATGCATGCTGACGCGCCCATGCAGAGCAATAGCTGCTTCACAATGTTGAGACCAAACGAGCCTCCGGTGGTGCCGCTCTCGGGTCCATCTTTGTCGCTTCCATAGACATAGGTGTTATATATGTTGTAGAACCTGTTACTTTTTTGCGAACTGGGTCTCGGACCTATCTTTGGGGAGGATTCAATGATTTGGTCAATCACTGCGCAGTCGAGACCGAGTTCGGCTTTGAGCGAACGCCATTCCTCGACAGCATCTTCAGAGAGGCCTGGGGAAACACCATTGATTGGAAGTTGCAGACCGTGATGCCATTTCTGAAGCGTCTCCAGCGGATCAGTGGGAGCAATTTGGGTGTAAGATGGAGGTAAGTCACTGTGGGTGTGCCCCCCCTTGGGGGTAGGGGGGAGGACAGTTGACGAAGATGAAGCAAGCGAATCCTCTTCGACTGGTGAAGGTGAACGGGATGGTTCCGCGTCAACGTCTGCCTCGGGTCTTTGTTCTACCTCGATTTCTGTTTGAATTTCAATGCTCGCGGTGATCGGAGGAATTAGAAGGGGTTCAGGCTCGGTTTGGGTGGCAAACGAGCTGAAGACTGTTACCTCAGTCTGTATGGGGATCTGAGGCTCGGCTTCGGTTTGTGCTGTGTGTGCGACAGTGTGTTCGGACACGCAGTACTGCGTCGATGCATCTGTGTATTCCTTTGTCTCTTCGATGGTAAATTCCCCAGCCTTTAATCGGCCCCCAACTTTCTGAAACAGGAATCAGCCATGAGAAAATATTATAGGATGAAAGTGTCCACATACTCGCTTCTTCCGGGTAATGATAGTCTCAATCACATCCTCTTCTTCATCTGTATCGTGTTGGTTCTCACCATCGAGATCCAAACACTCTTCGTTTTCGTCCTCATCCATTCCCCACTGAGCGCCCATCTTCCCTAGTAGTTCCGCGCCCAGGCTCTTACTCACGCTTCCCCTGACGCTTCCACTACCGCTTCCAGTGCCCTGACCAACACCCATTGCACTTAAATTCCTCATCTCATCCATTTCAAATCTCATCCTATCGATCGTTTCCTTGAGCATCAGGTTTTCCTGCTTTTGCTCGTCTAGCTGTGCATGGGCTTGTTGAGCATGCAAAAGTTCAGCCTCGAGCTGGGAGAGGCGTTCCTCATAGGATTCGTGCTCGCGTAGGTACTTCTGAGTTTCAACAGCCTGTAATGCGCTAGCATCTTGCAAATCTTTGAGCTCTTGGTCACGCCGTCGAAGGTTATTACGATAACGTTCGGATTCCGCTAGCAAGAAAGCTTGAGGTAATCATATAGGAAAGAATAACGAACAGTGCACGGACCACACTGTTCCTGATACTGCTTCTGTAGAGACTGATAAGAAACACGAGCGTTTTCAAGACTTTTTTGTAGCTTGGCAATCTCGCTTTCAAGGGCGCCCATTTGCGTCGAGTTGACGCGCTACGAGAATCGCAGAGTGAGCAATGCAAATGGGGTTCCCTGCTTGGTCTTGAAATATAACAGTAATAGCACATACCTCCTTAGCCCTGAGCTCCTTCTCCTCTCTCTTCGTTGCAGTGAGTTCGCTCTTCAGCTCCTCCAATCTTGCCTGCATCTCTTCCAGATCATTATCATGCACCGTAAGTTTATTTTGAAGAGCGCGATCCGCTTCTATTAATTTCCTGCTTAGCTCGACGTTTGCCTTCTGCAGTGCGTCGACTCTGTCGAGAGGTTCTAGAGACACTGTCGATGAAGTAGCAGAGCGATCAAGAACGAGTCCCAGTGATGATTCATCTTCACTGTCCGAATCAGATCCAGAGTCAGACGTAGATCGACGAGGCATGGGCAATGAAGAGATGCTATCCATGAAAGCATCCGCACCACCCCTGGGATAGTCGAACGATTGCTCGAACGAAGTGTCAGGGGATATAGTCCCTGGAGACGTCGAGGTATCACGGTCCCGGTCTGGCGTGACGTAGTGGAAACCAATAGCACTCAGAGACTGTGATGTTGTGCGTGAATGGGGCCGTGCGAATGAGGGTGATGTAAACGAGACGGTGGCGTTGGGGGAAGGGATTGTGCTCGAAGGTGTAGTGGGGTTTGATGGCGCGCGCGTGTGACCTGGGGTCCGCACCCATGCAGGACTGTTCACTGAAGACTGAACACGTGTGGATTAGTAGTGTCGCAGTGGAGAATCGCGCTGAGATGGCACAATGACAGGCATGCATACCTCGTTATCGCTTGACCCACGTGATGATGATCCGTCGATACTCTTCCGCCTACTGGCTGGTGCGGGCCGCTTCGTCCAGCTCGACGGTGCGGTCGAGCTCAATGGGGTTGTCCTCTGGCGTTTCGATGAATCGAACGCAGACGGGGGTCCGCTCTGCAGTGGTGTCTTGGGAGGCACACTTGGCGGGCGGTTGGATTGATTCGATGCCCCAGTTGATCCTTGGCTTGACGATCGTGATGTTCGCTTGTCCCGTGCAAACGGATGTCGTCCCCGGTCATTCGGAAACGTCACGTCGTCGCTATCACCGTCATCACTTCCTTCCTGTGGTGAGTCATCCGGGCTCTCCCTAGTATACCGTGGCGATGACTGCTGTTCGGAAGTCTGGCTCTTGCTTGGGGACTCGCGGGGACTGTTCTTTGTGCGCTCGGCGACGAACTGGAGGAGTACTTGGGGTGTGACTTCGATACCGGGGTTACTCGCGAGTAAAGCACGGAGCATTTCCATCTCAGACTCGGTGAGAAGGTCGACGTCGTTGTAGAGGTTTGAGAATTCGCGAATGACATCAGGAAGTGCATCAGCTGGTATGGTAGATTCGTTGGCTTGAGTGAGACGCGACAGTGGGTGAGAGGAAAAGATTTGAATGAGGTGTTGTTCGATGTCGTGGATTGAGTCTCTGCTACGTCCGTGTATCGACTACATGTCACAATTGTCAAGTTGGACGCAAAAACGACGCGTCAAGTTGACCCACCATGTTTCCGGAACTGTGTACGGTGGTGAAAATGAGAAAGTGGAGTCGAACGGTCGAACACAAAACCAACACTTTGAACCTTTCAGGATCCCACAAATGCCAAATAAGAGACAACAGGCCATGAATACATAATGTGGGATTAGGAAAAAAGATTGCACAGGCAGGTGTGGTATCTATGTCCGCCTGTTCATCTGAGCTACGATCTCAGCGCTTCTCCTTCACATAGAAATGCAGCATCAAAAAGCTCGCTATTGTAAACGTTACAAAGAAGATGCCAAGCAACGAAATATTCGGCCACCAGAAAGACTGCGGAGCCCCATCAAATTGGTTCACAACAGTACTCGTAGACAACGCACCTGTGCACGAAGACCAAAGATCGACAGGATCGTGGCAGCAGGCACATCCAATTCGACCCCATACTGGGTATCCATCCGTCAGTAGAAGTGCGAGATAAAACGCGTAGGGACCTCACTCGAATCTCTTTTAGCTGCAGGTATCGCAACTCATTGACAGCGAGTGCCTCGAATGCGGCATGGAAGAACGAGATAGTATGAAGCCATTGAAAAACAGGCGTAATCGTCTCTCTGTTAATGAGCAGGCCCGTGAAAAGGAGACTATCAACCACGTTAAAACCGTAATCGCCACAAACCAGACGAAAGACTCACTTGAATAGCATGACCAATGTCCCAACTAGACTCGCCAAGCTCGTGCTTTCGAACGCAATAGACAATAGCAGTATCACGCTCGCCGTCGTTAAGTTGAACAACACCAACGTGAGCATGAACTTCCAGAATGCGGGGACAGTGGCAACCAAGCCAACAAGTCCGTACACGATACCACCAAACAGAAGCGGTGGCACTAAACGTAATGGAAGGATATCGAAGAGGACCTACACCCAAACCCAAAAGTCGTTGACAAAGAAGCAGGCAATAAGATAGACAAAGCTTACCTTGGACGAGAAATACGTAAATGTCGAATAGTATCCGTTTGCTCTATAGCAGTTTGAATCAATATCAATAGTTTCTCGCACACATGCTGCGTACCTCTCTCGCATGAACAGAATCCTCTCATTTGCAAACAGCCCCAAACTCGATAGGCATGAGAACCCAAACAATGCAAGCGTAAAAAAGAATATTCCTTTGCATATATCAATACCCGCAGCAACTCAAACCGAAGACGAACTCACCAAGGCGATTCTGGAAACCCGCAATATCGTTTCCAACATTGTGGAAAAAAAGACCACAAATCACTGGCACCCGAATCAGTATCCGTGCATATACAAGGTATTGCCAAATGTCCAAAACGCGCGTGAATAGACACTCACATGCCAACGCAACACTCCCCAAGTAATGAGCAGCCAGTAACGCTGGATCCCTATACAAGTTCTTGAAAGCCCTCCCGCTCAAGATCCTGAACTGGGTGGTCCAACTTGCACTGCGTCTCCCTCTCAGCATCCCAGTTTCATCAACGACATCACGCATCTCAATCATACCAACTCTTTCCCCATGTTCACCTATTGTGCCGTTGGATGGTACAAATGTCTCCCCGGGGGTAGAGGTGGTAGCTGATACGGAAACTAGTATATTGGCAGAACGAACGGTCTTGAATTCGGCTTGCATATGACGAGCAGTAGGACCATTTTCATATGCAACGACGAGCTCAGCAAGCTTCTCGGGCAAATCGCGATTGGGGGGACTGTCTCTTCCGTTTCTCGCAGCATTAATAAGCTGTGACGTCTTCCGTTTCATCGTAGAGCTGATACTCATCTGGCGGCTAGACACGGACGGGATACGCGTTCGTAATTCAGTTTCATCGAGGTTAGGAGAGCCAGCTACCATCGCTCGTTCTTCATCCGCACCGGAAGAACTCGAAGGTAAACGGATTGCACTTGACAAAGGATCCAAAGTAGGAGAGTCCAAGTCATCAAATTCACTGGCGGCGTTGACAGTTAAATCGACTGAGAAAATCAACCAGTTTCAGGCCAACATAATGGAATAGCGAAGGAATAGGGGGGAAATAATGCGAACTTACTCAAATAATCGGCCATATTGAACCCGATAGGACATGCTTTCCCAATACTCTCCAGCCACTCCCCCACGCCCTGAATCTCGTTTTCATCATCCCCATCGACACCCTCAATCAGCCGTGGAGCAGATACTGATCTCATAGGGCCCGCCCATACACATCGACCTCTAGCTAATACGATCAGTTCATCAAATAAGGCAACAATCCCGCTCCGTGGTTGATGGATGGTAAGGATGACAGTACGGTTGTAAGTTCTGGCAAGATTGGAAAGTGATTCGATAACGGATTGGGCATTGTACGAATCAAGCCCTAACCACAAGGCAAATAAGCGCAATTGTTTCCCCGGAAAAGCCACTACTCACCACTTGTTGGTTCATCGAGGAACAGGATGGAAGGACTAGTTACCAGTTCGCAAGCAATCGAAACACGTCTCTTCTCCCCTCCCGAGATGGAACGTTTGCCTACGCAGGTTACACGAAGGGAGAACCAAACAGACACGAAAAAAAGAAGGAAAACCCATGTCGGACAGATCACACGATGATTAATTGTATTGACTCACCACTACCGCCAATCCGCCTACTCATGATGCCCCTGATTCCTAGTTCCTCCAACGTCCCGTGTACTCTCGCGATCTTCTCATCTTCTGACATCTCTCTTGGCAACCTTAGAAGTGCGCTATACAAGACTGTCTCATAAACAGTGAGTGTTTGCATCAATGTATCCTCCTGATCGACGTATCCCGACACCCGTCGAACTTGAGAAGGAGTCACAGGCCGACCGTTGACGAGAATCGAACCTGTGACAGAACCAACCTTGGAACGGTGGGCTAAAATATCAAGGAGAGACGATTTGCCACTCCCAGATGCACCCATGACAACGGTCAATCTTCCGGGGCGTGCCACACCACGCACATCTTTTAATACCTCAAGTCCATTGGGAAGTGTATAAGATAATGTTGAGAAGTGGACGGTAGTCGGCACATGCTCGGGGTGTGAGGGGAGGTGTCTCGTATCCGATGGGAGAGCAATTGGTCCTGCATTTGGAGAAGTGGTGTGGGTGCGACCCACGTACCAAAGCACTTTGCGAAGTAGATATAGAGTAAGCAGATCAGACACATAGGATTCTGCCAATATCATACCTGCAACAGTCAGAATGACAATCAGCCCAGCACCAGCACTGCTGAGTGCTATCCATCTAGTATTATCCGGCTTCACTGGGCGCTACGAGCAAGCGTAATTCAACCCAATTGCGAATGAGCCGATTGTTTGAATAGAACTCAGAAAACAACATACGCGATAGCCGGGTACTTGGGAATAATGCAAGCATTCTCCTCCCTCACAATTGAGCGTGATGTAGGCGTCTCCAAAGATATCGTTAATCAAAGAGTTCATCGCTGGTTCTTCGAACCGACACCCTTGGCCTGTCTTGCAACTAAAAGATGCAGGCCCCCGAATTTCCTCGACGAGGAAATCAGAGATATCTTGATGGAAATGCTTAAGGGTAGATGACAAAAGGAAGAAATAAACGTACCGACGCTGCCATCCTCGCCGCACAGAAACCTACCAGGTATACACTTACACTCGATCTGATCGCAATTATAGGCAATATTGTTCGTATCATCGTAACTTGGTTTAGATTCCCACATGCATTTGTCGAGTCCACAATAAAATGACTCTTGCTGCGCCGTCCAGAATTGGAAAGAACACGTTGACGTCACATTGTCACAACTGAATGTCACTTGGGGGGGTCGATCTGGAAGCATGTCCAAAATCTTACGGTCTGAGAAAGAATTAATGACGAAGGGAAAAGAGATCGCATGACTTACTGGTGATATCACACATTTGATGATTATTGAATACTGTCTCGCCGCCTTTGTAACAAGTCATATTTGCTATCGCGTTGTCGTCGAGTCCAGCGTGAATCGCGCCAGGAAGGGGAAAACCCAAGCAAGCGGCATCAGTCTTGCAAACTAGGAAGATAGCCAGACTTAGCGACAGGAAGGGAAACGAGCGCGAAAAAGGGCGGAACCATTGCAATTTATACCACCCCAGCCTTCTTTACAATCGCACGGTTCGTCACCTCTGAGGGTCCTGTGATTGCCATCCGCAAGAGAGTCACATTCTAGTAGAGACTTAGAGTAAGTTTTGACAGGGTGAGAAAAAAAAGACGACACACGGGGAGTGAGGCAATCTATTCCACCCCAACCAGGAGGGCACTTGCACTGACCGTCATACTCGTTGCATTTGCCAAATTGGCCACATGTGAACGCAGGAAGGAGGCAGTTGAAGCAAGGGGGACATTCATCTGCACGAACAATTTAGCGAGTCCCGCAGACATAAAGGAAAGAGAAGCAAACCTTTCGAGTTGGAAGAAACTAATGACTGGAGCGGCGAATGAGTTCTCCGCAGGCAACTAGAGGCGATCACTCACAGAAATCTGGTAGGAAGACAAGGCTGGGCCAGAGTTAGAGTCCCAGGTGACGTTGGAATCTGCTGATACTACTTTAAAACCCTGGATGCAGAGAAGCAAGGAGAGCACAATCAGTGCTCGTCCCATGTTGATGCAAAGACTGCTTTGTTGTGTGCCACCCGGCCCAACAAAGGTGTTCGGCTGCGTAGGGCTGTGGGAAATACCTGCCTACCTAAGCGAATCTACATAACCCAAGTCACCAATGTTTATTCTGAGGTGTCCACCTGCTTTGACAACCATCCAAGTAGTCAAGCTGGTCCCATTTCAGCTGCTAACCAATAGTCTCTTCTGTTGATGTGTGAAGAATATATCTGTGTGTGCCAATGTTTTGGTACATTCTTGTCAATAACAACTTACAAGCAAGCCGAATTAGGTAACTAAGTCGGCCGACCCATTTTATACATGCGTTACACATCAGAGACATGCTCACTCATCATTCACTAATCACTCAGTAAGCAGAGAGCAAATTGACTTAGTATTGGAATAAGGCTATAGTATTTAAAGGATAGGTAGCTTCCAACATGAGTAGTTGTGCATCTGCTCCCATTAGTTCCCTGCACCCAAGTCTGTGTGTGAACTATATTAAGCTTGTAGCTACAAAATATTTGATTCCTTCAATGTACCCCTCAACTTTCCTAACAATGGAACAATTTAGGCTTACATCATCTAGTATCTACTAATCATCTTCTCTCATTATGGTCAACTTTCAAGATGGTTCAAAGATGTTTTTTTTTTCAATGGGTTAACATCTCTATAGCATACAGTGGCTCAAAAAAGTGTCTCAATTTTGGGGTCATTTTGCATTGTGAGAGTGTGAGAAATGACTAGGTAAAATGCTTGCAGAGTCACTGATAGCCCTTACTCTTACTATCATTCACTGACACTTGAGCCACTACCAGCACTTGAACCATTTTTCCAAAAGTCCAGCCCAATGTTTGACACTATTATAGTGCATGAAGCTGAAGCACTCTGCAATAACCTATGTGTTACAACACCACTACTTTACTTTGCCAAAATGTACACTTTTATATGCTACACTTAGTTACCTTCACTATTCTTCACTCTTTCTTCAACACTTCATAATCTTTTTGACTTCAGTTGACTACACCTGGTACCAACTACTTATTTAGATCACTCCAGACATTAGGATGTACAGCATCAACTACAGTAAGGTCTGTGCACAGTAGATCTATCATATAAATAAGTAGAAACATGTACTAGATACTCTAGTCTAATCTATTTGTACTTTTGTTGGGATTCAGTCTCCTGGACTTGAGCTACAGAGTATTAAGGACAAGTCTCACTCTGATTTTGTCTCATTTATCCATCCTTCACTCTATCCCTTGCCAGTCTTTGTGGAATACTGTAAGATTGTCCAGCCAGTGTGGAACCATTTGTTACGAAACCTCCTATTATTCACCATTTTTCTCCTGATTTTTCCAGCATTTTATATTCACTTTTCAGGTCACATGACTTTTGCTTATTCAGACTTCCATCCTTCATAGTCACAAGATATGTCACATGACCGATTAGGTAATCTAGTCCAGACCCATGACTCAACAAGTCATGTGATCTGTTCTAGACCCAATGACATCACTATGACATCATTTGTTCTATCACATTCTAACCAGCAGCATTAGTCCTTCTTATCTTTTGCTGACTGATGCTCTATTGTTCCCAGCCAATGGCTGAAAGGACTCTTATCGTACCATAGCTAGTAGCCAATAGCATTTACCTCTCTTGTTGATTCGAACTTTAATTAATGTAGCATAGCTTGGTCTGTGCATAGGTAGCTGTAATATAAATACCAGGTGTACAATGACTGGTATTCTCAGTCTTGTTCACTTGAGCATTATCTGGGATCTAAAAACCAGGCCAGTACAAGTGTGTGACTATCCACTATCCTTGCCCCAGCATTCACTTGAGTGTTGGTGTTTTATCCATTGCTGTTGTTCTACCATAGTCCCATCTCTGTGGTTTTCTGATCTTGTTTCACTTGAACAAGACTACCCTCCTATGATAGGACCTGCTAAAGTACATGTGATGTACTTTGGGACTAGCACCCAGTAAACGCTATTCATATGGTCGTTCGCTGTAGCAGTATCCATTATACCTTGGGTATCGCTGTTATCATCCTCTGCTTTGGAGGTGGTATCAAAATATGAATAAAGTTGCTATCCCTATAGTGCACTAGGGGTCGTATTGGCAGAGTGGTAGAGGCTGCCATGTAGAATGCATCGATAACGTTCACTGTTTGCATGATTACAGTTATTGTCACATCGCTGTGCTGAGCATATTCAGTTGCTGTAGCCAGGCATATCCGGTTCCCCCACCTCCTTCAGTATTGAGAGTTATTGTGCAACCATGACACACAAGAGTTTTATTTTCACAGATCAGGAGAAACTCCTTGACCGCGACAAGGAGGAGTTTTATCAGTTTATAGCCAGAAAGCTCTGTCAGTTGTAGAGTCTACCCCCACAATTCAGGTGAGAGGTAGTTATCAGAGAAATCATCAGTGCTGAGCCAGTCTATGCCAGCAAATTCGAACCCTTTCAAGACAGAAAACCTTGAAGAGTTCCTAAAGACCCAAGTACTAGTTTGGGCAAACAGAGATCCAGTTGCAGACTTCTGTGCTGAGTGACTAGAAGATATTTACAGAGAGAAGACCATGTTACCAGCATGGCAAAGGACATTCTTGTCAAACAAAAGTTTGAGATCCTTGAGACCCTACAATAGTCTAAGGAGGCCAGTCTGCTACCGTCAGTGAATGCTAGTAACAGTTGCACTAGCATCAATCGTTATTTTCGCAACCTCAGTTCTTTGTTGCTTCATTACCATCGAGTGAAACGAAGAAGAAACAGTTTATGATCAGTTGGACAATGGTCCTCAAGCATACAGAAATCAGTCTAGCCCTCGCCCTATCTGTCTTTGAATTCAGGAACATCAGATTTCCTGATCTTATCATCCAGAAAACCCAGAAACAGTCAAATGCGACTTGAGACAATCTGTGCACTCATTGCAATTGTCTGCATTGCCATCACATTCTCAGTCTACGTAGTCAAAGTCATAGATCAGTACATTCGCACACATCATGTTATGATTTTTCTCCTTTCCTTGTCATTCTTCCCTGTTACCTGTATGATTTCCTTTCTATCCCAATGGACGCTATTCCCTTCCTAGGCAGATCTCTTATCTCACCTCGTTTCCCCATCTGATCCCCAGCTGATTGCTATCTCTCTATTCCCCAGTAGATCATTATCATCCCCATTGATTCCCTTTGATAACGCTTAGTCAGGATGGTCTGTGTACTATGGGGAGTAGTATAAATACCTTAGTGCATGTAACTATATCTCTAAGCTAGTTCTATGCAATCCAACATCATTCTAGTCTTGTCCTCATCACTAAGAGATTTCACCTCAAAGCTTTGAGTAGTATCTTTTCAACTTCGTCTTAAAGGTACTCGAAGCATAACAAAAGAACTAGCTTCTTCCTTGCTGGAAGTTATCAAATGCCAGCATTCCACCCACATTCCACCTCCCTTCATTGAGTAGTGACGACGACAGTTCTGCTACTCATTCTCACTCCTCCCCTCTACCTTTCACCCTCCCCCATTCATGAGGATGATCCCCTTCCTATTGAAGAAGAGATCGCCCCTCTTGAAATCACCCCCCTTCCCATACCACCACCACCTCTCCCACTACCCCCTATGGAAGAAGCCCTTGAACTCTCTGCTGCCGCATGTCCTACTGAATTGAAGGCTGGTCTACCCAGTGACTTCTCCAGTGACTCTCAAGATGCACTGCACTGGGGAGTGGCCATGACGGCCTTCTTCATGTTGAACCCAGATGTCTACGATATGAATGGAAAGAAGATGCTTGTAGCATTGAGCAAAATGACTAAAGGCCGAGGACAGGCCTTCACAGAAAAATAGTACCACCAGCTTGGTGATGCAGCATTCCCTGCCGGGCAGAAGACGTATGAGAATATGATGGATGACTTCCGCAAGACGTTCTACCTATTCAATTATAAAGATATGGCCCGAAGAAAGATGCAGGATACCATACAAAACCTCTGAGAGAAGGACGGTTTTCAGAACTATATTGCTGATTTTCAGTTGCACACTGCATGGTCAGAAGTAACTGACCAAAATACCCTCATTGACGCCTTCGCTCGAGGACTAGACTCTCGCCTCTCCCAGATGATCCTTTCTTCCACTGCAGTGCCGGATACTCTCACAGGATGGGTGACCGATGCTGCCAAGTTCCATGCTCAACAACAACGAATCTCCAATCTTTGTCAGAGGGGAATGCTGGCAGCCCATCGAAGAGATCTGAACATGATGGATGTAGATGCTATCATCCTTTCCCCTGCCAACCAAGCAAAACATATCAGGGAGAATCATTGCTTCCTATGTTATAAAATTGGATGTTGGACAGGGAAACATCGCGGAGAAACAAGGAATTCTACCTCTCCCCCTTCCTTCCATCCCACAATGAGAGGACCTCCCTCTCCTCACCCCCGCCCCTTTCCTCTTCATTCAATTCTTCCTTGCCCCTTACCTCATCCCCCAGCCCAGGTGCAGCCAACTATATGAACGGCCCATACCGAATTAACAGAATATGTCTCCTCCCTCATTGAAAAAGGGAACACCCCAATGAACATTTGAACAGCCCTAAAGGCCTTTTATGAAGGGGAACAAGAGGACCCCTAGGTGATGGATATAGCCTGGGTGATAGTCCAGGGTTTTTAAAGAGGAGGAAAGATCAGTCAATGTCTTCCCCTCCTTTCTCTGAAGTAGCAGCAGCAATGTACACTAGTCTGAATGAAGAAAATGCCATGCGAATTCCCCTCTCCCTTTCTGCTGCAACAAGAAAAGTCGACCTTTTTGCCCTGGTAGACAGTGATGCCGCAGGAAACTTCATTGACAAGAAATATGCTCGATGACTTGATCTCCCTCTCCTACCACTTCTCCCTCGTCTCTGTGTAAACAACGTGGATGGAACCAAGAATGGAGGAGGAAGCATCCGATGGAAAGCTCGAATCTGTCTCACATT
>JBBPKO010000047.1:77307-94139 GCA_038089295.1 Xerocomus amazonicus
CATACCAAGAAATGGGCGAACACTTAGAAAGAGTACAATATGAAAGAGGAGCTCAAAAAGAGATACCACAGAATTGGCAATCTAAGCCAAGATTTACAGCGGTCGGTACTCAGCCAGGCTGGGGCACTCCAATGGATATTGGAGTGCAACAGCAGACCAGGGCATGTTCTAATTGTGACAGAATGGGACATTGAGCCAAGGATTGCAGAGCCCCATGGCGGTGCTTCAACTACAAGAAACCCAGGCATCTCATCAAAGATTGAAAGACGGGTAAGATTGTCAAAGCACGAGTCATTAGATCTTGATACAAAATCCTAGAAGAGAAAGAAGTAGCAGACTCTACACATTATATCAAGGAGGATGCAGAATATGAAAAAGAGAAGAAAAGCCCCAGGATTGAGTCTTTAAAAGAGTAAAGACCTCTTACTTTCAAGGTGTGAGTAGATTGGACAAAGTTTCATCTATTGACGATATTATTTCTCCTGTGTCCCCACTTCACTGTAGTATCTGTACTTGTGGTCAAAATGTTGTGTTGCCGAATCGTGATCTTCACAAAGTGGACTCCTTTTTAGTTTCTAAAGTCTTTATATCTACACCAGCAGAAGAAAAGAAGGCTAACATCTGAAGGATGTATCCCTCTTTATCCAAAGCCGATATAGTCTCTCTAGTATCTCCAGAGCCACCTTCGAACATTCATAGTACCGCACCAGTTTCTAGTTATCGTGTACCACTTTCTACAGAAGTTTCATTCATTGAAGGGGCATCTCGAAAGAGTGTGGTGACCGACAATAAAGTCATGCTTAATTCCCCACCAAAAGGCCAGATTCAGACTAAGTATGAAATGACTGATTATTCCTCTAGTATTTATAAAACCCTCAAAAACCAAGTAATGATGTGAACAGTCCTCGCCAACCAAGAACCCGAATTTCAGTTAATGCTGACGATCTATGGATATGTCATGTACCATAATCAAGCCAGATGGACCAAGATAGGTTTAGTAGAAGCATTGCTTGATTCAGGAGCTACCCATATGTTTATTGACCATAATTTTGCAAAGAAGCAGAATTTACAGATTGTGAAACTCAATAAGGCAGTGCCAGTCCTTAATACTGATGGAACTGAACAGCTAATCGGGAAAGTAACAGAGAAGGTCTATATCACTATAGTTATCAAAGAAGCCAATGGTGATAAACACACAGAAGCCATTGAGGCCTTCCTGTCTACTTTAGGACAACAAGATATGATCATAGGATACGATTGGTTGAAATGTCACAACCCAGATATCGATTAGATCCAAAAGAAGTTGTCCTTTCCCCAATGTTCCAAACATTGCCAAGCACAGCCAAAAACCCAGATCCATCAAATGAGCAAGGAAGAAGAGACTGATCTCAAGAAGCAGGTCCCTAGCCAGTTCTGGCAGTATCTCAATGTCTTCTCACAAGAAGAGTCTGAAAGAATGCCCACCCAAAAACCATGAGACCATGCCGTAGATTTGGAAGCTGATTTCATATCTAAAAAGGGGCGCATCATCCCTCTATCAGACATAGAGATGGATGAAGTGCACACCTTCATCGATAAGGAAGTGAAGAAAGGATATATTCAGCCCTCCAAATCCCCCCAGACTTCACCAGTCTTCTTTATACTGAAGAAAGATGGTAGAAAATGAATGGTCATCAATTACAGATATTTAAACAAAGGAACCATCAAGAACAACTATCCCCTTCCCCTGATCTCCACTCTAATCGATTGCCTGAAGGGTGCCAATAGATTCACAACACTAGATCTACAATGGGGATACAACAATGTATACATCAAGGAAGGAGATGAGTGGAAAGGAGTGTTCACCACCCCAATCGGTTCCCATGAACCGGTTGTCATGTATTTTGGCATGTGCAACTCGCCAGGAACGTTCTAGAACATGGTTAATGACATCTTCTCTGACATGTATGCAGTAGTAGTAATCTATATCGACGACATTATGATTTTCACAAAGAACAAGCTAGAACAGGAACACCTAGAAGTTGTGGGAGAGGTGTTGAAGCGATTACAAGAAAACGATCTCTATCTCAAACCCAGCAAGTGCCATTTCAATCAGAAGAAGGTCAACTACCTAGGATTGGTAGTGTCAAAAGATGGGGTAGAGATGCAAAAAGGGAAAACAGATGGCATAACCAGTTGGCCAGTGCTGAAAACACTCAAACAGCTATGAGGTTTTCTGGGACTTGCCAATTATTATTGGAAGTTCATACAAGACTTCACTATGGTGGCTAGGCCACTTAATGATTTAACCCTAAAAGATGTACCCTTTAATTGGACAGATCGACAACAAGCAGCCTTCGACCAACTCAAGAGTATCGTCTCCCAGGCCCCCTTCCTTGTTTACCCAGACAGAGAAAAGCCAGTCTGCATTGAATGCGATACGTCTGATGTGGCGACTGGAGTAGTTCTATCTTACAGACAGCCCAACGGAAATTGGAGGCCTGCCTCCTTTTATTCCCACTCTCTAGATTCAGCCAAAAGAAATTATCCCATCTATGATAAGGAACTGTTAGCCATTATATGGGCTTTTAAGGAATGGAGGCATCACCTCATTGACCGTCCCGAATTTGAGATTTGGACAGATCATAAAGCATTGGAGTTTTGACGAAAACCACAAGACTTATCAGCCTGCCAAGCTCAGTAGCACGAGTTCCTCCTTGAATATAACTACAAGATCATCTATAAGCAAGGTTCTAGCAATGGACAAGCTGACACTCTATCCCAATGTCCTGATCATGGGGATACAGAAGATGATCATAATAAAGGAATTACAGTGCTCTGTACCTCCTGCTTCACCCAACCCATAGTCAAAATTCATTCAGCTCTTGTAGATCGCATCTGTGAACATCTGCTGGACAAAGCCCCTCTAGGTTTTGACAAGGATGAAGGCACCTCCCTCTACATTGACATGAAAGGTCACATGTTCATTCCAGAAGAACTCTGACCCCAGATCCTTGCTGAATGCCATTCCTCATCAATTGCCGAACACCCAGGATAGCAGTGCACAGCAACAAATGTGTTGCGATTCTACTCATGGCCACAAATGTTCAGAGATGTAACAAACTTCGTCAAAGCATGACCTGTGTGTGCCATGGCAAAGGGCTCTCAGTGTCCTCCAGCTGGCAAAATCCTCCCCCTTCCTGCAGCCACTATTCCATGGGCTGACATATCTGTTGATTTCATCACGGGTCTCTCTGAGTTGCAAGGGAAGACCGCCATCATGGTAGTCATTGATAGGTTTTCAAAAGAAGTGGTCTTTGTTCCCTGTACCTCTTCAGTCTTGTCTGAGGACACCACCTGAATATTCCACGATCATGTGTGGTGTATCCATGGGCTCCCCTCCTTAGTAGTCTCGGACAGGGGTCCCCAGTTCGCTTCCAAGTTTATGCAGCAGCTGTGCACCCTCCTTGGAATCAAACAGAAACTTTCAATGGCTTTCCACCCACAAACGGATGGTCAGACGGAATGTGTTAACCACAATTTGGAGTAGTACCTCTGCCTCTATGTATCGAAAAAACAGTCAGACTGGGTAGAATGGCTTGCCATCACCCAATTTCAGCACAATAACTCCCTCACCTCAGCCACCGGTACTATTCCCTTCATGGTTACTCACAATTATGCTCCTCAAGTAGGTTTTGAATCCAGTGTAGCCAGACCTCTTCCCTTTGGCACTCTTCTCACCAAGTCTCACATGGATGTTCATGCTGCTCTTGAATAATCTCGCAAGGTAATGGAGCATGCTGCCGATTCCTCCCATTCCGACGTTTCTGCCTACAAGGTAGGTGATCGCGTGTGGCTATCTACAGCCAACCTCTCTCTCCCCTATCCGTCCGCCAAGTTGTCTCAGAAGTGGATTGGCCCCTATCCGATTGTGACTGTCTGCCCCAATGCAGTCCAACTCACTCTTCCCCACTCTTGGAAGGTTTTCCTGGTTGTCAATGTTTCCTATGTCAAACCATATGTGGAACCCTTGGCTGATCACCCGGTAGTCCACCTGGACCTGATTATTGTTCGTGATGATCATACTGAAGAATATGAGGTTGATTTCATCATGGATTCTCGTTTGTATAAAGGAAAGCTGGAATTCCTAGTTCACTGGAAAGGTTGGGATGTTTCTGATCATTCCTGGGAACCTGAGGCCAACTTGCACAATGCCGCTGAGGCGTTGAATGCCTTCCACCTTGCCCATCCCTCTGCCCCTCACCATCTTCGCAGTCTTGATATGTCTTCTTTTGTGGCTCTTTTTGAGTGATATGAAAACTTTATGGAGGTTTTGCCTCCTGAGTCTTCTTTGGGATTCAAGACTCTTGCCAGGGGGTAGTGTTACGAAGCCTCCTATTATTTACCATTTTTCTCCTGATTTTTCCAGCATTTTATATTCACTTTTCAGGTCATATGACTTTCGCTTATTCAGACTTCCATCCTTCATAGTCACGAGACATGTCACATGACCAATTAGGTAATCTGATCCAGACCCATGACTCAGCAAGTCATGTGATCTGTTCTAGACCCAATGACGTCACTATGACATCATTTGTTCTATCACATTCTAACCAGCAGCATTAGTCTCTCTTATCATTTGCTGACTAATGCTCTATTGTTCCTAGCCAATGGCTGAAAGGACTCTTATCGTACCATAGCTAGTAGCCAATAGCATTTACCTCTCTTGTTGATTCGAACCTTAATTAATGTAGCATAGCTTGGTCTGTGCATAGGTAGCTGTAATATAAATACTGGGTGTACAATGACTAGTATCCCCAGTCTTGTTCACTTGGGCATTATCTAGGATCTAAAAACCAGGCCAGTACAAGTGTGTGACTATCCACTATCCTTGCTCCAGCATTCACTTGAGTGTTGGTGTTTTATCCATTGCTGTTGTTCTACCACAGTCCTGTCTCTGTGGTTTTCTGATCTTGTTTCACCATTAGTCTTTGAGGCTTAAGATCATAACACTTGGATTAGGCTGTCATCCACTGTCTAGGGTCATTGCAGTCTGGGACATATAAGCAATTGTCTAGATATAGGAGACCTTCTAAGTTGACAGTCTAATGACCATCAGGATTGGACAGATGCTGTGAAGCAATGGGATTGGAAGGGAGTGCAGATAGAATATTGGAATGAAGGGATTCTAAGTTGAACAGTGTGCTAGCCTGGAGGACCAGAGTTACTAAAGAGGTGGCCCGGAGGGAGTGTGCAAGCTGTTCATGAGTGAAAATGGGGTGAAGATTATGGGGATTGATATGAGTGTAGTCCCTATCTCCCTCTTTAGGATAAATGTCCTAGCATCTAGTAAAGGAATCAGGTTTAGCACTGAGACAGCCAGGGCGAAAATGGACAACCATATTGAACTGGGAAAGAAACTCTGACCACTGGGCTTGACAGTGGGACAGGAGTTTGTTGGTAGAGAAATATTCCAAGTTCTTGTGATTGGTGACTATATCGATCAGAGTTCTGGAGCCTTCAAGGTAATGTCACCAAGTTCGAAAGGACTCATGAATGGTGAGCAGTTCCTTGTCATGAGTATCATAATTCAGTTCCAGAGGAGAAAGAGTGTGGGAGTAAAAAGCAATTGGATAGACCTTATCATCCAGACACCAGGTGGACAGAATGCTAGTGATAGCATAGTCAAAGGCATTAGTCTCAACAATCAGCAGTACATCGGAGATCTAGTGGGTGAGAATAGGGGCAGAAGTAAATGCCTTTTTGATGCTATAAAAGGCAGAACAACAGGAGTTATTGAAATTCCATGGGGTGCTCTTGTAGATGAGGTGAGTGAGCAGAATGACAAGACTGGAGTAGTCAGAGATAAAGCAACAGTAAAAGTTAGCAAAGCTGAGGAAGGACTAGATATTCTGGACTTTCTGAGGTTCAGGCCAATCAACAATAGCCTTCACTTTCTCTAGAGACATGGAGAGACTGGAGGGAGAGAGCTGGTAACCAAGATATTCTGTGGAGTCAGTAGAGAACTTGTACTTTTCGGGCTTTGCATAAAGTCCATACTTGTGGAGATGCCAGAGGACTTCCCAGACATGCTCATTATGCTTTGCTTGGTCTTTGGAGAATATAAGGATATCATCTAAATAAATGAAGATGTAGACATTGAGGAGATCTGTAAAGATAGAGTTAACAAACCACTGGAATGCTCTGGGAGCATTTGTAAGACTAAATGGCATAACTAGCCATTCATACGATCCATAGCACATCCGGAAGGAGGTCTTCCATTCATTGCCAGCAGTAATGTGAACTAAATGGTAAGCATGCCGGAGGTCGAGTTTGGTATAGATGTGGGCACAACTAGGGGCATCAAGTAGGTTAGAGATACAGGGAAGGGGGTAGTGGTCTTTCTTTGTGATCTTGTTCAGTCTGCAGAAATCTACACAGAGGTGGAGTGATCTATCCTTCTTGTGGATGAAGAGAACTGGAGCAGCATGAGCAGAGGATGAAGGGTAGATGAAACCAGAGAAAAGGTGTTCATCAAGAAACGTTCAGAGTGCTTCAAGTTCAAATTGTGAGAGAGAATATGTGGTACCTATAGGGGGAGAAGTGCTTTCTTCCAAATCAATCTTTAGATTGAACTCACAATGAGGTGGAAGTTGAGATGCCTTGCTTTTACTAAAGACATCTGCAAAATCATAATACTCCAAAGGAACTCCAGAGAGATCAACTGATGCAGAGTTGGCGGAAGTGGAATGGAGGTCAGTGTCATCAGGACACAGTTGCAAAGCAAACTGAATGGAGTCTTTGAGGCAGTAAGCGAGTATATAGGTAGAAGCATTAATAATAGCTATATGTGGTGCCTTACAAACAGAGGGTCGCAGTGGATCAACAGAGTTGGATGTAGCCAGAGGAACAAAGTCTGAAGGCTACAGAGGTGAGCTCAGAGTTTCTGGCATGGAGTCATCATAGGTCCGGAATGAGATACTATTCAAAACCTAGTCAATCAATGGATTGTAGTAGGTGAGCCAGTTGTGTCCCAGGACAATCAAACAAGATCCATCCAAAGGAGTGACATAAAATGTTGTCAGAGTGATACCACCAAAAGAGAAGTACATGAAAAGATCAATAGCTTGGGTGATCACGGAGTTCAAGGTTCTGTCGAATAACCGGAGTGAGAGTAGGGGGATAGAGTAGGGAGATAGACCATTTGTATTCATGAATCAGCTATCTATGAAACAATAGGAGGAACTGGAATCAATTAAGGATGGAAAAGGGGGAAGATCATGAGAGACTAAGGTTACAAAGGGCATAAGGGACTTATTCAGATAAGAGAGAGTGGAAGTGTTAAGTTGAATCTCCTTTGGTGTATGGGTGGAGTCAACACAACCCCTGGGCCATACAGAGTTGCAGAGGTTACAGACTATTTTTTCACCTCAGAGGAGGCTTCTGGTTTGCTTTCTGGAGTTTTGGTCTTGGTAGCATGACCTTTGGCTGCATGCAAATTCAATTTATGGCATTCTTTGGTGACATACCCAGCTGCTCCACAGAACATGCAAAGCTTGTTATCGAAGTGGCACTTGTGTTCAGCTGGAGTGAGCTTGCCATCTTTACCAAGCTTTGATGCTAAATCCATCTTTGGAGTGTCTTTTGAACTGGAGTGTGTGGAATTGCTTGAGGACTTTTCTTTCGACTCTTTTGAGGAGCTGGAGTTCTTGTCCAGAGCAGTAGTCTTGTCCAAAGTTTTGTTACTACTTGAGGTCTTGTTTTGATGGTTGATTTCTGATCTTCGTTCTCAATAGTGGGCATCAATGGCATGTGCCAATTGACAGAGTTCAGAGAGAGTCAGAGACTTGCTGATGCAGGAAATTTCATCCTTGATACAGTCTGGAAGTCCATTATAGAAATGATGCCAGAGGGCACTCTCTTTGTAACTCTGGACTTGAGATGTGATTTTGTTAAACTCAACAATGTACTTGTTAATATGCTGCCCATCTTTCATTGACAAGTGGTCCAGCTGATGCTCTGTATCTCTAACCAGATCGTACAGACCAAAGTTGGTCTGCAATTCTGAGACAAATTCCTTGTAGTCATCTATCCATAGTGGGTGGAGCACCAGATCTTCTGACAAGAGTAGGTCCAGTTCAAACTATTCCAGTACCATACCTTTTAGGTAAGATTGGGTGAAGGTAACTTTGGAGCGGTCAGAGGCAAAGGCTTTTGGATGGTTCTAGAAGTTGAGCTCGCATTAGACTAAGAAGACTTGGAGTTTATGGGGATCAGTCCCATCAGATTGATTGGGTTCCTGGACTTTCGTCTATTGTGATGATTCTGATGATTTCTTTATAGATGAACAGGCAAGGACCCTAATAGTGCTTGCTAAATCTCCAAGCATATCACAAGGGATATGTTCCTCATCATTGGAGGGGTCAGGATCAGGATCGGCATTGTTGGAATGATCAGAGTGGTCAGAGAGTGGATCACTAGGCTCATCTGGATCATCTGGGACTCCGGACTCACCTTTGGGATTGGGAATAGAGAATGGAGGAGGAATGGGAGGGCCATTATCATTGTCAAGCAACTCCTTGATGTGTGCTCCTGGAGTAGGAGACTCCAGAAGGGTGTGGCCCTGTAATGTGGAAGTAATACTTCAATAAGCAGAGAAACTGTAGAACTGCTCAACAAATTCTGGGCCTTGGCAGGAACTGCTGAAGGCATGGAGGGGATTGAAATGAGGAGAGGTAGGAGGGTTGGCTATAGCCCTAGAACAAGAGCGAGTAACTCAAGTGGTCATGATATGGGGATTTCAATACAAGAGTGAGTTTGAATATACTGTTAGAAAAGGGCCAGACGAACTCTGAGTAACTCCACTGTAATGGAGTTGAGGGGCCAGGACTTTGGCTTCACTGTATATGGTATACCCTTGCAAGGAAATTGGAGTCTCAAATTTACAGAGAGTCAGAGATGGAGGTGATCAAAGAGATCAGACGAAGGAGGAGAATATTGATTCTTGTCAATATTCAAACTAGAGAATTATAGAGATGTAATGAAGGGTTTAAATACTAAAATGTAAAGCAATCACATGTTAAAAAAGATATAGAGGTGAAAGGTGTATCATAGCAACAAATGATTTATCAAAGATAGAAAGGAGGACAGCTGTACTGATGACATTGAAGTGAGGGAAAGGAGGACAATCAGAAGTCTCGGAGATGTCAATTAGTTAGAGGTAGCAACTGTCAAGTGTCAATGAATAACATAATCATAGGTAAATCAAATGTGAATGGTCTGAAGGTCCAAAGGATCAAGGTTAAGGAGAACAAATCAGAGTTGCATCGAAATGCACTTGGAGTTGGTATGGAGCTATCGGAGATGCTTGGAGGTACTAGATATGACAGCATTGAGGGATTCTCCCAAGAAGTCACTGGGTAAACCAGCTTTCAATTTAGTGGGATGGTGCACTGCTGCTACATCTTCCATTGGACATGGGGTGGGGGTGGTAATGGAAGTGGTGGTGGGGGAATAGGAAGGGGAGTGATTTTGAGGAGGGAGATTTCTTCTTCTACTGGTGGGGAAGGGGAGAGATAAGGGGAGGAGGTAGTAGGGGTAGTGGAACTTTCTTTGTCATCATCACTACTTGACGATGGGGGATAGAATGTGGGTGGAATGCTGGTGTTTGATAGCTTCCAGCAAAGAGGAAGCTAGTTCTTTTGTTATGCTTCTAAGTACCTTTGAGATCATAGAGTCGACAAAGGTGCTAAACTCTAGTGAAAGGGAGATCTCGCTAAGAGGACAAGACTAGAATGATGTTGGATTGTATAGAACTAGCTTAGAGCTAAACAATACATGTACTGGGTATTTATACTACTCTCTCTGGAGCACAGACCACCCTGACTAAGTGTTATCATAAGAGATCAGTGGGAAAGATATCGATCAGCTAGGGTTTGGGGAGATAGTAAACAGATGGAGATCAGATAAGAGGAATGAGGTGAGATAGAGATCTCTACCTGAAAGGGGAATAGTGTTCATGAAGAACTACAGGGGAACATATACGTCAAGAAAGAGAGAAAAATCATAATAGTCCTTTCTCTGATGTTCTAAACATTTCCAATCCCAGCCTAAAACCCAGATCCACCAGATGAGCAAGGAAGAAGAAATGGAGTTACAGAAGCAGGTCCCTAGGTAGTTCTGGAAATACCTTGATGTGTTTTTGCAATAGGAATCAGAACAAATGCCCATTTAAAAGCCATAGAACCATACCATAGACTTAGAAGCTGACTTTCTTCTCAAGAGGAGACACATCATACCTCTCTTAGACAATGAAATGGAGGAAGTGTGAACCTTTATTGACAAAGAGTTGAAGAAGGGGTGTATTCGCCCTTCTAAGTCATTATAAACATCTCCTGTGTTCTTCATACCAAAGAAAGATGGAGGAAAACGAATAGTCATTGATTATTGATATCTGAACAAAGGAACCATTAAGAACAACTATCTGCTGCCTCTTATTTCAACCTTGATCAATCAATTGAAAGGAGCAGATTGGTTCACCACCCTGGATCTATGATGGGGGTATAACAATGTACACATAAAAGAAGGAGATGAGTGGAAAGGCACCTTCACTATGCCAATCAGATCTTATGAACTAGTTGTAATATATTTCAGCATGTGTAATTCACCAAGTACCTTTCAAAACATAGTCAACAATATCTTCTTGGACATGTATGCAGTGGTAGTAATCTATATTGATGACATCATGAACTTCACTAAAGGAAAAACAGAAGATGAACATATGGAGGTAGTAGGAGAGGTGTTGAAAAGATTGCAAGAAAACAATTTGTATCTCAAGCCCAGCAAGTGTCATTTCAATCAGGATAAAGTTGACTATCTGGGCATGGTGGTGTCGAAAGAAGAAGTCGAAATACAGAAAGACAAAACAGATGGAATAGCTAATTGGCCAGTTCTTACCATACTAAAGCAATTGTGAGGATTTCTAGGACTTACAAATTACTATCAAAAGTTCATCAAAGATTTCACCACAGTAGCTAGACCACTAAATAACCTCACTCTAAAAGATGTCTCTTTTCAATGGCTTGAGAAACAGCAATAAGCCTTCAACTAGTTGAAGGGGAGTGTCATATCCAGTACTTCTGAGCAACTCCAGTACTCTATACCAACTCTATATCAACTCTGAGTGCATTTCAATGCAACTCTGGTTCATTTTCCTTAACCATGATCCTTTGGACCTTCAGACCATTCGCATTTGATTTACCTATGATTATGTTATTCATTGACACTTGACAGTTGCTACCCCTAACTCAATTGACATCTCCAAAGCCTCTGATTGTTCTCCTTTCCTTCACTCTGATGTCACTGGTACAGCTGTCCTCTTTTCTATCTTTGATATTTCATTTGTTGCTATAATACATATTTCACCCCTATGTCCTTTTTAACATGTGATTGCTTCACATTTTAGTATTTAAACCCTTTGTTACATCCCTGTATTTCCTTAGTTCGAATATTGACAAGAATCAACATTCTCTCCCTTCATGTGGTATCTTTGATCACTTCTGCCTCTAACCCTCTATAAATTCAGGACTCTGATTTCCACACAAGAGTGCACCACATATGGTGAAGCCAAAGTCCCAGCCCCTCAACTCTATTACAGTAGAGTTACTCAGAGTTCATCTGGCCTTTTTCTAATAGAGACTGTTTCACAAGCTCTGTTCCTAGTGTACCTAGACTGCAACAAACCAGTACAAGTTGAATACAACATGTTCAACATGGCAACAGGTGCAGTTCTTTCCTACAGACAACCTGATGGTAACTGGAGACCAGCCTCCTTTTACTCTCACTCTCTAGATTCTGCTGAAAAGAACTACACTATTTATAATAAAGAATTGCTAGCCATAATCAGGGTACTCAAGGAATAGAGGCATCATCTCATTGACCAACTGACATTTGAGATATGGACAGATCATAAGGTCTTAGCGTTCTGGTGTAAACCACAAAATTTATCAGTGCATCAGGCTCAATGGCACAAGTTCCTTCTTGAATACAACTACACCATCATCTATAAATCTGGATCATCTAATGGTTGTGCTGATGTGCTCTCCAGATGACCTGATCATGGCAAAGTTGACGATGATTGAAATAAGGGTATCACAGTCCTCCACTCCACCAGGTTCTCACAGCCTGCTGTCATTCTCCACTTGGCTCTCATAGATTGCATCTACAAACATCTGCTGGATAAGACTCCATGGGGTTTCGAACTAGACAAGAATCTTGGATACTATGTCAATCACAAAGGACATGTCTTCATTCCTGAAGTGGTCCATCCCAAAGTCTTAGCCAAATGCCATTCTTCCTCCATTGCAAGCCATCCAGAGCAGCAATGAACTGTAACTAATGTCCTTCATTTCTACATCTGGCCAGGCATATTTAAAGATGTTATCAAGTTTGTCAAGGTGTATCCAATGTATGCCATGGCTAAAGAATCCACTTGCCCACTAGCTGGCAAACTTCTCCCTCTCTCTGCCACCTCTGCACTGTGGCAGGACATCTCAGTCAATTTTATCATAGGTCTTCCTGAGTCTAAGAGGAAGACTGCTATCATGGTTGTGGTTGATCACTTTTCCAAAGAGGTGGTCTTTGCTTCATGTACCACCTCTGTCTCCTCTAAAGATACTGTATGACTTTTCTGTGATCATATATAGGCTATTCATGGGCTCCCTTCATTGGTAGTGTCTGATTGCAGTCCCCAGTTCACTTCTGAGTTTACATGACAGCTGTGCACCCTCCTTGGAATCAAACAGAAGCTCTCCACTACATTTCATCTACAAACTGATGGTCAGATGGAATGTGTCAACCAAGATCTTGAACAGTATTTGCATCTCTATATAGCCAAGAAGCAAGCTAACTGGGCAGAGTGGCTCTCACTCGCTCAATTCCAGCACAATAACTCCCTTATGGCTGCTACAAGCACAATTCCATTCACAGTAACAAGAAATTATGTCTCTCATATTGGCTTCAACTCCAGCCTTCATCCTTCTCTTCCTTTTTGGGCATAGCTTACCAAATCCCATGCTAATATATGTGATGCACTCAAACAAACACATCATATTATGAAGTGTGCTGCTGACTCCTCTCAATCCTCTACCCCTGAATACCATGTCAGTGATCTCATTTGGCTCTCCACTGCCAACCTTACCCTTCCTTATTCATCTCACAAGCTGTCTCAAAAATGGATTAGCTCTTATCTGATTACAGCCATTCACTCCAATGTCATCCAGCTCACCCTTTCTTGTTCTTGGAAGGTGTTCCTGGTTGTCAATGTCTCTCATGTCAAGCTGTATATTCCTCTGACCAACAGCTACCTGGTAGTTTGCCTAGATGCTATTGTTGTTTCAGATGACCATACCAAGAAGTACAAAGTGGACTTCATTGTTGATTCATGTCTCCACTAGGGCTGTCTGGAATTCCTTATTCACTGGAAAGGCCAGGATGTGTCTGATCAGTCCTGGGAACCTGAAGCTCATTTATGGAATGCTATGAAGGCCCTCAATGTATTTCACCTTGCCCACCTATCTGCCTCTCACTATCTTCACAGCCTTGCTATGTCTTCCTTCTTGGCTCTTTTTGAGTAGTATGAAAACTTCATAGAGGTTTCCCCTTCTAGGTCTTCTTTGGGATTCAAGACCCTTGCTGGAGGATAGTGTTATGAACCTTCTATTTTCCATGATTTTTCCAGCATTTTATCTTCACTTTTCAGGTCACATGACTTTCACTTATTCAGACTTCCACTCTTCATAGTCACATGACATGTCAGGTGACTGATTAGGTAGTCTGGTCCAGACCTATGACTCAGAGGCTAGACCCATGACATCACTATGACATCATTTGTTCTATCATATTTCAACCAATAGTAGTATTCTCTCTATGATACATTCTTAGTTAGCCAGTAGTATTAGTCTCTCTTGTTAAATCAAACCTTAATTAATGTAGCATAGCATGGTCTGTGTATAGATAGCTGTAATATAAATACTGGGTGTACAATGACTAGAATCCCTAGTCTTGTTCACTTGGGCATTATCTGAGATTTAAAAACTAGGCCATATACAAGTGTGTGACTAAGTCCCCCTTTACCCTTGCCTGAGCTATCACTTTGTAGTTGGTGTTTCATCCATTACTGTTGTTCTACCACAGTTTCATCTCTGTGGTTTTTCTATCTTGTTTCAGATCTCAGTCAAATCATAGAATAATGACAATTCTATGTTGATACAAACAAAGATATATATATAATTAGTATATCTGAGTTTTAAAAAGTTCCCACACTTCTTCATTTTCAGCCACCACTATGGTTAGATCTTTTTCTTATCCTTAATAAAGCATTATCCTTTCCTTGCTTATTGCTAGTCATTCTGATGAAGCCATTGTCAAGAAAACTGGTGTTAGCGCTTCTGCTATATCTAAATGTTGCTCCAAAAAGTGTCTTACCCTTTTCAAAGCTTTTGGAAGCCATTCTTTCAAGCTTTCCACTATCAATATTTATTATGCCCAATATCTTATTATCACTGGAAAAGCTGAAAATGCTATTCAAGCCACTAAAGCCCTTACCAACATCATTGTCTAGCCACCTTCTACCAACACAGTCTGTTTGTGCTTGAAGAAAGCTAGCATAAAGGCTGTGGTTAAGTTCAAACACCCTCTTCTTTTGAGTAGATTTGCAAGGTTTGCTTGAAGTTTGCTTATATATGCAAGGATTGGACCACAGAGGACTAGAAGAGTCCATTGAGACTAAAATCAATTGCCTAAGGTCAGATGGGAAGGTATAGATGTGGAAAAAAACCTTACTGATAGATTGGTGGAAAAAACTCTAAATATAGAGAAGGTTCTTTGATAATGTGGGGCTGTATAACTTAGAAGGGTGTTGGTTTTGCTACCAAGATTGATAGTAGCATATGTTGAGGCCTCTACTCTCAAATTTTGAAGGATGAACTCCAGCAAACCCTAGGGTATTATGGTCTTAATCCTCCTAATATCATTTTTTAGTGAGACAATGGTCTCAAGTATACTGGCAAGAGAGTCAAGGACTGGCTAAAGGAGTAGGAATTCAGGACTATGGTTTGGCCTGCACAATTCTCTGACTTAAACCCTATTGAACATCTTTTGATTTGGCTTATGAGGAGGCTTGTAGAGCATAAAAACCCCTCTAATAATGTCTATGAATTGTGTTACATTTTATTCCCTTTATACCTTTTATTCTTACAAGGGAGCTTTTGATCCTTTATCTGATTACTTTTCTTGATCATTAGCATTCTTTCCTTGATTCTATGATAGTCCTTTACTTCACCCTTTGTGACTGATTCTCTTAATCACTAGTTCCTTCTTCTAGTTGTATTACTGATTTCTCTAGGACTATCATTGCTTCTGATTTTATGGTAACCATCTTCAGTTATCATTTCTGAACAGTGTTTCTTTTCAAGGCCAATATTCCATATTCACCTCATATCCTTGATCTAAGGCTCATATTCCATATTTGCCTCTTATCCTTGATCTCTGGCTTATATCCTTGTTAGCCTCTCTTCCATGATCTTCTTTTATTTAGCAAGACTCACTTAGTGATCTCTCACTTGAGGTTATACCTTAGTTATGTCTAGCCACAATGAACTAGTATAGCTAAGTAGACTCTTGTATTCTTCGATACCTTGTTGATCAATCCATTGGTTTCTCCAGTCCTCTGCCCTGTAGTCTATCTGGACAACTATGCTTCACTAAAATCTTTGATACAAGTCCTCCAGCTTGAGAGGAATTGATACCTTCTACTCAAAGGCCCAAGACTCAATTCTCTTCAAGGGCTATGCTTGTCCCTACCTAGACCAAGCATAACAGATTATAGGAGAGAGTTCAAGTGGAGTGGGATGGAGTACCAGTTGAGGAGTGTCAAAAATTGATTGAAAGCATGTCTAGAAGGGTTTAGGCTGTGCTAGAGCAAAATGAGGCCATAGAAAGTACTGATACTATCCAAATAGCTAGTTCAACTCAAAAGGTGAAAAACCTTCTCCATGACATAGCTGTTTTAATTTGATCATATCTCCATGGCCATTGATCCAAATCACATGACTCAGGGAGCACTCTTATAGCCAAGCATATGTACTATGTATGGTTCCACCAAAGCTAAGTGCAATTCCCATGCCCTTCAGTGATATGCTTCACACAACACTTTGGAGACCAACATGGAAAGGGTTTTTGAAGTCACTATAAATCTAAAGATGAACTTAGGGTTTCTCTAACTAGAAGTACCTATCTTATATACTACAGGGAACACACACAGACCATGTACATGTATGGAATTACCCTAAAACCTGTAGAACTGTTACAACACCACTACTTTATTTTGCCAAAATGTACACTTTCATATACTACACTTAGTTATCTTTACCATTCTTCACTCTTTCTCCAACACTTCATAATACTTTTGACTTTAGTTGGCTACACCTGATACCAACTACTTATTTAGATCACTCCAGACATTAGAATGCATAGCATCAACTGCAGTAAGGTCTGTGCACAGTAGATCTATCATATAAATAAGTAGGAACATGTACCAGGTACTCTAGCCTAATCCATTTGTACTTTTGTTGGCATTCAGTCTCCTGGATGAAATGAGATATAGAAACCACAGAGATGGAACTGTGGTAGAACTGGAGTGGATATGGAAACACCAACACTCAAGTGTATGCTGGGGCAAGGATGGTGGGACTAGTCAAGTGCTTAACTTGTTAAGACCTGGTTTTTATATCCCAGATAATGCCTAAGTGAACAAGACTGGGAAAATCCCCAGTCATTGCACATCCAGTATTTAT
>JBBPKO010000048.1:10010-30503 GCA_038089295.1 Xerocomus amazonicus
CACCTCACCAGCCCATACGCACGCTCAGATGGTCTAGATCACAACGGCATTTCGTGAGACCAGCGCCCAGGTCCGCGACGCGATTTACAGCGAGTACGTTGCCTGCCGGTTGTCCAACGACGAAAACACTAGCGTAAGACATGACTGTTGTGCTCGCACGGGCAATAGTGACGCGATTTAGGAGTCGGACCAGGAGTTGGACCCGGACGACAGGGCATGGAGCTACGCAACGTCCGCGCATGTGAGCCGGATGTCGCGGTGGCGAAATGTAGCAGGACAGCGGGAACGGTCCACACTCCGAAGGGGGAGCTCATGGCGTTCCTACTTGTCAAAGTTAATCGGCCCAATGCCAAAAAGAGTGTGCCGCCGGGTGAAATAAAAGGATGGGATGGGTAACACATGACAAATGTATGATGATCACATGGGAAGCGTACTCACGTATGTACAGTGGATGTAAAGACTATCCAAACCGTTGCTTAGCAAGTTGTTGAAACATATCCATGGTCGCTTTGTCCTTTTCACGCATAGCAGCAGCACGCTCACGAACTGTTGCTGATTTGTCTTCTCGTGATGCAGCACGCTTTTCCTCGAAACGTTTACGGGCAGCATCCCGTCGCGCTAAACTGTCATAGATGTTGGTAACCAGCCTAGTGAGAAATGACGCACTTACTGGTCCCTGAAACTATCTCCACCGCCAAGCAAGGTCGATTCGTCCGCTTCATATCCGTCTTCACCCCTTTCTCGAAACGCACGATCATTCTCTCTCCGTGCTCGTTTCTTTTCCAGCATCCCCTCTCGACCAACCTCTTTCGGACCTGTTATGTCTTCCTGACGTTCTTTGGCCTCTGTACGATCCCGTTTTCGCTTGTAATCACGCTCTGAGGATTGTTGTTCGGATAAGGCTTCCCTTGCGAGAACGAGATCCGACGCAGATGGGAGAGCAGGGCCGATCACACGACCACCGCCCGAACTGCGACCATGACCACCGTCGCCCCCAAATGGATGATAGGTGGCGGAATCGACTTGTTCACGAGCGGCGCGAAGTGCGTTCACGTCAGCAGTTGAGGCCTTGGAGGCAAACGACCACTTGTATGCAGTTTGGTTGGTCGCAGAGCCGGCCATCGCTTCTGCATCGTAGTAGAGCCGCTCTTTATTTTTCAAACATGTCAGCAAGACCGAACTTGGTGAGGACAGCGATATGGCCGAACGCACTGGACAGTCTGCCCTTGTTCCACGCTCGAACAAACTTGCGAAAGTAGCTGTGAGGGGGGAAGGGGAGTCATCGCCATGCGTCAAGGTTGTCAACGGTATTATAGGTGAACCGGTGCATGCGCACCTCCGCGCTCTCTCGCTTGAAAGAGCATCAAAATACTGTTATCATCTTTCGGCTAAACGCGGCTGGGCAATGCAGAGGCAAATGCAGGACAGACCTTGTCCTTTTCGTCCTTGAGCCATACTCTAAACTCTGTATTTTTGAGAAAGTAGTCTGACTCAGAGATGGGAGAGACGCCGTCTGGGAGAGACACGTCTCGTTCTGGTGATCGTGAGTGGTCGCGCATGGTCGTTCAGGACAGAAAGGCTATGACCGAGTCTAACCCTAATTGATCTATTGCGATGCACTACTAAACTTCCTTACATCACTCTACGGTACTTGTGCGCCCCGGAACCGAATAAAAGCCAGGACTGGTTCGCGCAGTGACTTTTCCAGATCGTTCATGGCTCCCAGAAACTACAGTGCTGTCCCACCTTCGCGCTCTGATGTCCACCAAGCCGAAATCGGTGGTTGCGATTCAGATGCTGTTCATTCACCAACAAAATGGATGTCGTCCGTCACCAGATGGACGTATTTCTTTCTAGGTTGTGCCATTTTACTCCCTTTCAATGGTAACGTTCCCCTCCAATGAGTTGTACTCTCCTCACACATTTATCTAGCGATGACGAACGGGACACCGTTTTTCTTGTCCCGTCTCACCGGTTCACCCTTCTACTTTACCTTTGGCTCCTACTTGACCAGTGTATACACTTTGACCAAACTGTTCTTCCTGTTTTATTGTACCGTCACTTCAAAGCAGGTCTGTTCTCTCGCGTCACATCCGTTAGTGAGCGCTCACTCATTTGTTGCAGTCGTCCCCATCTCGCCGCGTATTCGCATCGAACATTGTCACTGCTGTCTTGATTACATCTCTCTGCCTCAGCACGTTTGTTCGAGGCTCTCCACTAGCGTTCTTCTCGTATTCTCTTTTCAGTGCAGCTTCGATGGCAATCACCAGTAGCTATCTATGTGCGGCCGTCTACTCCCAGGCAGCACTCCTTGGCCCACTGTTTCTGCAGAGTGTGTTGTTGGGTCAAGGTGCTATCGCCGCTGCGATCAGCACCGTACAATTTGTTAGTGCGGCGTTATCTGTCTGGGGTCTGTCTTCCAAGCCTCCAGGCGCAACGGAACCCGCGTCGCCCGATGATCGAAATTATCAAGCGGAAGGAATGGCCGCGCGAATCTTCTTCGGCGTTGCCGCCCTATTTCTCATCGTGACATTGGTTGCCTATGCCTGGTTAATTAGGCAGCCATTTTACAAGTCGATTACGAGCTCTGTGAAACAACCTAGCGAAAGTGAAGATTCCGATGAACTTACCGGACTCGTCTCGGATAGCCGCAGAAAAATTGCGACCCCTGGGATGTTGCATGCTTATCAGATTTCCCGACGGAACTGGGTTTACATGTTCTCAATCGCGTATACATATGCAGTCACCCTTGTGCGTGTTCACCTTTATGGTTGTAGCATCTTTCCAACTAATTTTGTCCTCAACCAGTCTGTTTATCCTGCGATCACGGTCCGAGTGCAATCCGTGAACCCGAGCGTTTCTCCAGTGCTGTTTGCCGCACTCCACTTCTTGGTCTTCACCACCACGGATTTCATTGGACGACGAACCTGTTCGTTCCCTCGCTTCCTCTCCTTCTCCGCCGAAAGCATTCTAGTCATGTCCCTGATGAGGACGCTATTTATACCTCTGATCCTTTTCTGCAATGTCCATCGACCTACCATGATACCTGTCACGCCTGTCATAAACTCCGATATCCTTTACATGCTCGTGCTCCTCGCCATGGGCTATACGAACGGTTTAATTTCCTGTCTCGCTACGGTCCTGGCAGTGTCACCCGAACGTAATCGTCAACTAGAGGGACGCCACGAAGATATTGATGTTCTCGGGGCATTGAGTGGTACGTTTGTTGCGGTTGGGCTGGCTTCCGGAGCGCTGTCTAGTTTTGGCGTTTCGGCTATGCTGTGACCCATGATAATCTTGTGTATCACTTCACTTGGATTTGGGTGGGTGGAGACGTTGCTTTGAGCAATACGTATTATTTGGGACTGTAGATTACTAAATTAGGTAAAAAAAAGTGATAAGCTTGGAGTTGTTTGTCTTCGTTATTTTCACAAGGCTTTGCCCAAATTTAGGCACGAGGTCTTCGAGCGATAAGGACCGAGCGGTTCGGAAGCGAACATTTTTGAACTGGGACCATCCGATTTTTGAAACTTTGACAGCTTTTCCAGCATGTATATGGCTATCAGCGTCGCAGATTCGCCTGCAAATTATCATGCCATTCCACCAGCAGAGGAACACAGCTATCCCAACACCATCCAGGAAGCCGAAGTCGATGACAGGCATTCTGACGATCTCTATTCAGGAGAGTGGATTTCATCCGAAGACCTTGCAAAATGGACGTATTTTCTTCTAGGCTGCGCCATTTTGTTGCCTTGGAATGGTGATATTTCCTCGCCCGGTTACCCATCATTATATACCAGTGCTCACGACTCTAATTGCTAGCGCTCACTAATGCGACATCGTTCTTCTTGTCCCGAATGGATCACACCCCCTTCCATCCAATCTTTAGTTCGTGCTTGTCCAGTGTGTTCACCGTGGTCAAGTTATTCTGTCTTTTTTACTGCACCATCACTTCGAAACGGGTTCGTGGCCTTCTTCGAATGACTTTGATAATGACCACTCATGCAAAGATGCTATAGTCGTCCCCGTCTCTCCGCATACTTGCATCGAACATTACAACCATCATCTTCATCACATCTCTCTGCTTCAGCACCTACATACGCGGCACCGCACCAGGATTTTTTTCATTCGCAATCTTCAATACGGCTGCGCTAGCACTTACGAGCAGTTATCTCTGTGCAGCTGTCTACGCACAAGCAGCGGTCCTTGGCCCATCGTTCTTACAATGTGTGCTATCCGGGCAAGCTGCTATTGCTGTGGCAATCAGTGTTGTACAGGTTGTCAGTGCAATGATTTCTGTTTGGGGTCTTTCTCCAATTCCCACTGTCTCGATGGGGATATCACTAGCAGATGGTGGGGAATATCATACCGAGGAAATCGCTGCACGGATTTTCTTTGGATTTTCTGCCTGGTTTCTCGTCATGACATTGGTAGCCTACTTCTGGTTAACCCGGCAAACCTCCTATACTTCCGCCCTTGGTTCCGCGAAACACCATAGTGATGTCGAAGACTCGGATGAACTTACGGAACTTCTTTCAAGTCATCGCAGAAGGATCCTGTCACTGGCAAGATCGCCCGTATATCGGATTCTCGAACGGAACTGGATTGTCATGTTCGCGATCGCATATATATATACTGTTACTCTAGTAAGTATCTGCTTTGTCGGTGTGATTTTTTTAACAAACCTCTTCAATCCCAGGCCATTTATCCCGCGGTCACTGTCCGTGTACAGTCCGTGAATCCAACTATCCCACCTGTGCTGTTTAACGCGCTCCACTTCTTGGTTTTCAATACCGGGGACCTTGTCGGACGCCAGGTCTGCTCATTCCCACGCTTTATTATCCGGTCAACCGAAAAGATCCTATGCTTATCTCTGGGACGGACGCTATTCATACCCTTGGTCCTTGTTTGCAATGTCCATCGCCGTTCATCAAGCTCCATCCCTATGATTGTACATTCTGATATCCTTTTCCTGTTAATACTCTTTGCCATGGGTTACACAAACGGATTTGTCTCATGCGCAGCCATACTCTCGGTTTCGTCTCCCGAGCGTAATCCCAGATTAGAAGGGCACGATGACGTCGACGTCGCGGCAGCGCTGGGGGGTACGTTCACGATGGTCGGGCTTGCTTCAGGTGCACTCTCTAGTTTTAGTGTTCAAGCTCTCGTATAGATGATGGGCAGTCGGTAGAGGACTTGGAAGCTTGATACCCGTTTTAAAATAGACCTTGTACAATCACGATGTATGTGCGGCAAGATCCCAAAACTTGTTTTCATTCGACCTGACAGATCTCTAGCCAACTTGCGGCCGTTCTAAAGCCACCTAGCTCGCTGGACTAGTCCATAAACGTAACAACTCGGCGCCACACTGTCACGCCATTCCTCGAATACAGACCATGATATCGCCGCGTACCCAAAACTGGGTGGACATCTCAAGATCCTGGGCACACACAAAACCGCTACAATCGCCGCAGGTACCCACGAGAGTATGGCCATTATTAGCCCCTTCGGTTAAAGAAACCTCCATGATAATTACTTGAGTAGCCGTTTATCGACGTCTAACCCACGGTTGGTCGAGCCCGAATAGCCTTGCCATGCCATGCGCTCGCAGTCTGTCCGCCCATCGCACTACGCCGCAGGCAACCAGAACGGAGTAAAAGTGGTGCCAAGGTACCTGGGGAGACGTCCGTCCCTCGGTGACCTAGTGACCTATATATCAACCTTACTGAACCGACGATCGAAAAGCAATCTCACAGCCCCGCTCACCAATGTCAAACTCCCGATTTCTGACATCGCTGCAGGACCTCGTGCCAACGCCCGTCTCTGCGTATGGCCCCGCAGGTCTCGTGTCTGCCCTCCTCGTCTTCGTTGTCTTCCGATTGTCCAGGCCTTCAAAGGTGAGGGTCGTCTGAATAGAGGAGTCGGGGATGCTCATCCCCCCCACGCATCCACCCAGCTCGATGCTATGCCCACAGTTGGATCGGGCGGTTGGCTTGGCTCCTGGCGGGATGGCGTCAAGTACCTCACAAATGCGCTCGATCCGATACAGGAAGGATACGACAAGGCAAGTTTTATTTTTTCCTCTCATCTCATACTCGCCCCTTATGTTCATATTTCAGTACCATAGAGCGCCATTCAAAGTCGCTGCACTCCACCGGTGGATGGTCATCATCAGCAGACCAGAACACATGGAAGAATTACGGACGGCTCCAGATGATACGTTGTCTTTCTTAGATGGCATCAATAATGCAAGTGACCTCTGTCGAGTCGCCATTTTTGAGCCTGTGTTGAGGGGCGTCCGCAGGAACTTCAAGTTGAGCACACGATGGGACATGGGATTCACTACAACCCATATCATATCCCGATTCTGCGCTCACAGCTGACTCGAAGTATCGCTGCATTGTACCCAGAAATTAGAAACGAGATCATCACTACTTTTGATGATGTCCTCGATCTGAAGGGAAACGGTAAGGATTTTTCTCTCTTCGTCTGCAATTATGAATCCTGGAGTGCATAGAATGGAAGAGTGTCCTGGCGTTCAGTAGTGTGCAACAAGTCGTCTGCAGAACGAGCAATAGACTGTTTGTCGGACTCCCATTATGTGAGCCTCAGTTGCCTGTGTCATATGCACAATGACCTCAGTCACTCCAGGCCATGACCCCGACTGGATTGACCTCAACATTCAGTACTCTCTCCATGTCGTTAAAGGAGCACTCATCATAAGGCTGTTCCCCAATTTCCTGAAACCGTCAGTTGCTTGCATTTCCCTCCGAGGCCCGGATCTTAACGCCACTACAGTTTAGCCGCCTGGTTTTTCACAAAGGTAACTGAAAGCAACGAGCGCGGGAGGAGGCTTCTTGGCCCGATGATCGAGGAACGACAAAGACACCGAATTGAGTATGGGAATGAGTGGGCTGACAAGCCCGTTAGTAATCCTCGCTCGGAGATGGATTTCGCGCTCACGGTGTTTTTCATAGAACGACCTTCTATCATGGCTGATGGATGAGGCCGTCGGCCCAGAGTCGACAGTCGAGTCATTAACGGCTCGTGTGTTGGCTACCAATTTCGTGTCGATCCATGTGCGTCCGTATGTTGTCCGTTCACATTATGCGCTTAGATCCGTCGGTCTTGTGAATAGACCACTTCTGTCGTACGTTCCAAGTTTCATCTTGTAGATCTAGTTAGCTCTCTAAATGACGTCACATTATAGAGCTTCACTAACGCACTCTTCTACCTCGCCGCATATCCCCAGTATGTGCAACCGCTCCGCGAAGAGGTCGAAGCGGTTGTGCGCAGGGAAGGTTGGTCGAAGGCTGCGTTGGGAAAGATGTACAAGGTAGATAGCTTTCTTAAGGAGAGCGAACGCATGGAAGGCTTTAGTGCAAGTACGTGTCTCCACACTCATTTAGCGCGTTCGTCGCCTGATTTATCGTCACAGTCAGCCTGATACGCAAGTCGTTGAAAGACTTTACGTTCTCAGACGGTTCGATCGTACCTAAAGGTACCATCGTCGCTGCGGCCATGCGTGCAGTGCACTTTGACCAGGCGCTCTACCCAAACGCGCACGTATTTGAGCCATTCCGATTTTCGGACTTGCGTCAGGAGGACGGAGAGGGTTTGAAGCATCAGCTCGTATCGACAACGACTGAGTTTTTAGCATTTGGACACGGCCGGCATGCGTGGTGCGGTCTCTTTCTTCTTCGTATCCTACCCAAGTTGAAGACGGCTTATTAGCCCGGGGCGTTTCTTTGCCGCCAGCGAACTGAAATCGATGCTGGCACATGTCGTGGTGACGTACGATGTCAGGCTGGAGGGTGCGACACGGCCGCAAACCGTGTTTATCGGGACGTCAATGATGCCCGATCCGAACGCGAGAGTCATGTTCAGGAGGAGGGTCGACCACGGTGCTACCTAGTGGTTACGTGGTGTCCGTCTGTCTGTATCGGTGAGCGCGCGCGGGGAATCGTGGCCACTAGACTCGTCGACTTGCTTGCTCTTTTGTTCGCTGATATTGTCGCTGGTCGTTCCTTCTTTTGTAATCCTTTCATTACTTCGCACGTCGTGTTATCCTTGTCCTGGCGATCTTTCATCGTTTACTATGACTGTCTGATAAACACAACCATCCTGTGTGAAGTTGGCAGGACAATGCAGTATAATCTGTCCCCTCTACCCGTCCGTTGGGCTACACTGGTGACATGTGAGAAGGCCTGTCGATTCGTCGTTGTGTTGATCCCGATGTCAGGTATCGACGATGACCCAGAAGACGCCAGGTCTAGGAACGATTCGATGTTGCACAATAAAACCGACCGGTAGCGGTCTCTGGTACGCGAACAGAGCGAGACCATAAATCGTCTGTTACAGGGACACAGGAACCAGTGAGCTGACGGCCAGTCCGCCCACCTTTCGAACAATCGCCTGCTGTTGCTCTCAGTCAGAGACTATGGTTATACAGCATCCACAGCCGCGTTTCAGCTGGACATCATCTGTCACCATCGTGTGGCGCCGGCGTCGGTTTCAATCTGGCACCGCTTAAACCGAGTGCGAGATGCGGCGTGTTCGTCGAGGCGCAGGTGTCATACTGCTTCAGGCTTCGCGCGTCGGCGAATTGAAAATAAGCTTGCGGGGGTTCAACACATGCGGAAAGCGCGGACCTGCATGATTTTTTTTTTTTTTTCCTTGGACTGCCCGTGGAAGAGGCCATTCGGATGGGTCGAAGAGATTTGCCACAACGCGGACGGCCGAACGTACTTTTTACACAAATTTGCCCCGCTGAGTTTTGTACGCCTCGCAGTACCTTTTATCATTCGACCAAGGAGTCTCTCGTCCGTGAGAGGCACGAACGGAACAGACACAACAGCCGCTGAACGCAAAACCCCAGTCTAGAAAGGCAGACACAGACGAATTGATAGCTTCGAAATGTTGAGGAATAGCTTTTTTGACGAGATCGCTTCCAAGAGTATCACTGCACACTCCCGCATGGGCTGGTTCATTTTCAGTGACTATCCTGCTGAAATCACATTCTTTTGTGATGAAAAGCGGTGGGTGAGGGCGTATGAGATCGGTAGAACTTGAACTTGGCTTTTGGTACCCATCTTGTAAGTCATAACGTCGAGCACATCCGTTGAGCCGGCCCACCACCAATCGAGCTGGCCAGCGGGATTGCGTCCAGGCGCGGAAGCACTCCTCGACAACAATCGGCATCTTTGAACATCGGAGCAACCTGACGACGGCGACATCTACAGTCATCCCTGGCAGTTACAACAACAAAAACTTGAATGGGCTATGACAAAATTGTCCCACTACAAAAAAAAAATTGGAACATTGTTACTATGATTGATGTCCTTATGGAACGTGAAGAAATGTGTGTTTATCTCGTGTTCCCCGTCAGTTGCGAGAGTAGTGCTCGAAAAGCAAAGGCATGTCCCTTGGTGTCGCTTACTGTTATCTCCCGCGTATCTATCGGCAACCCCATCACACTTCTCCACCGCTGCCTGATGCAGGCTCCTCTTCAAGCGGCTTTGCTCAGCCAACTATGCTTCGTGCGCATTGCTGTTGGCACAATTTTTTTTCCACTGCACTCATAATATCCCTTTTAGTATATCTATTTCTCCTTGATAAGATGTACTGTAGCAAACCGCTCACAGTAGACCGGCATCCTTCTGGCATGCTACAATGTCTTGAGAATGCTAGATCTGTACTTGGAACATGTTGTCTTTGATATATTTAACTCCTGTATATACTTTAAAATTAAATGTACCATGACTTGAAAAATACAGGAAATGTCTCAAAATGACATGTATTTACCAATCAGAAAAGTGCAGCATAATGCTAGGTTGAATTCAATCTATCTATACTATTATTCAATGTATACCCCATGAAGTCAGAGTGTATTTTAGCAGGAGAAGGCGTCTGTTGACGTGTAAATTTGGGGGGATGACTGTACCTAATTTTGCCTTTGCCAGTTTTTGCCTTTCTGCCATTTCGCGCTAGCATTTCACTCAATAAAATTCTGCCCACAACGCTACAAGACACAACTACAAGACTTGCGACAGCGCCAGCACAACCAGACATGCCTAGCCACAGAATGCTGAGTGGATGGATGGATCACAATGTTCACCCCAGGATAGAGCCTCAAGTGCAATGCCATCGACCCTATCTCTACTGTTTCAACCTTGACATGATCTTTCACCCATCATGATCGTGCATAAGTGTTTCCTGAGGACACTGATATCCCTTTGTTGCTCATAGCCATCATTTGGGCTGACCATCTTACCAAACGTATTTCGAAGACGTTGAAAAAGTTTTCCAAATGGAGTGCATTCGGGCCATTGTTGTCGTCGCTTGGGATCAAACTAAAGCGGTGTTCTCTGGTCGGTTGTTGTTCAAAGAGAACGGGCAAAGGCCAAATTTGGTGGTGGACTGCACATGGGCCAGCTTTCTGAGTCCAGACGTCCAAAACCCAGTCCATGATGACATATGGCATGTAACACGGGGTGCTATCATAGGAAGAACAATGCAATTTTAGATCTTGGTGTAGTATGGTTCAGGCGTCATCGTCTGTGGTGCATTTCCAGCCGTCGATACAGTGCGGGCTTCCCGGGGGAGTGCTGGGATGCGCTTCAAGGAGACACGTTCTGACACATGCCATCAGCATTATGTGATGTCGGCTCGAGAACAAAAGCACGTACCACCCTTCTCCTTTGCGGCGACATGTGCTTCGTGGTTACGTTTCACCCGATCCAAAAACTCCTGTCGACACTTGGAGTGTCTGACGTGCTCGACACGGAGGTTGACACGCTTTTCGATGTACCTGTTACCGACAACTTTGTAGACAATGACACCAACTGCATGTGGTGTCACGTTGTAGACGATACCAGTCCGTCTGCGACATTCAACACTCAGGCAACCAAGTAGGGGAGGAGGATGTGTGACACGGACCCATGGTAGTATTTGTGCGGCATACCCTTTTGTTGAGCAGCGTTGGCCTTGATGTCAACGATATCGCCGACGCAGTAGTTGATGAGATATGTCGACAATTTAATGGGACCATTCTCTGGTACGTTTGTGAGCGGCTAAGTACAAGCACAAGCAAATCCCACACCCACTCTTGAAGCCCCGCTTGAACATGTCGCGCGTGCGCGCACGGTAACCGAATGAATGAGGCATCTTGGATTCTGTGTTGTGTCAAGAACGACGACCAGAACGATGTCGATGGTCTGGAGGAGGATGATGGGACAGAGTTCGGATATCTCCGGTGGCTTGGGAGGTACTGTACAGTTGTGGCGCACTCATCCCCAACCCAGTACGGCCGTAAACAGACCACTCGTCCGTCCTCAAGAAAAATGCCCAGGTACTTGTCCTCGCCGTGCCCAACAACGTCCACATCATGCTGACTTTTCCGTCGCAGGGCACCACGGAATCATAGCAAGACGTGAGTATCAAGGTCGTAGTGGGAATTCAGGCGTCGACTCATGTCATATCTTGATAATACGACAGTTACAAAGTCCCTCGTCGTGCATTCGGTTCGGCTCGTCTTGACGCCGAGTTGAAGGTAGTCATTCAGCATCACCATACCGATCGAGACTGACATGCGTATGGATCTAGCTTGCCGGCGAGTACGGCCTCCGCAACAAGCGCGAGATATGGCGCATCGGTCTCATTCTATCAAAAATCCGTCGTGCCGCGCGTGAACTACTTAAACTCGATGACAAGGACCCCAAGCGTCTTTTCGAGGGCAACGCCCTCATCCGTCGTCTCGTCCGCATCGGTGTGCTCGACGAGACTCGTATGCGTCTCGATTACGTGTTGGCTCTCAAAGTGGAGGATTTCTTGGAACGCAGACTGCAGACCCAAGTGTTCAAGACCAACCTCGCTAAGAGCATCCACCACGCCCGTACGCTCATCCGACAACGCCACATTCGGTAAGAGCTATTCCTTTTCGAATAATACATTCGAGATACTCACACGATCTTTTGAAGCGTTGGAAAACAGGTCGTCAACGTCCCATCGTTTGTTGTTCGGCTTGACTCACAGAAGCACATCGATTTTGCGCTCACGTCACCGTATGGAGGTGGACGTGCCGGTCGTGTCAAGCGTAAGCGGGCTGCTGCTGCTGCTAAGAGGGAAGAGGGCGGGGACGAAGAGGAGGAAGAGTAAACACTGTTTTTTTTGTTCATCTACTTATCGCAGGTACTCGATGTCCATGCCACGATGTCCTTGCTCTGTCGACATGCGCCAAAACAACACTATGATTGTATCCGACGGTGCTTTTGGTTGCTGGATTTGCTCACTCAAACTCCGCCTCCGCTCTCTTTTGACGCTTGTCCGAGCCAATACGTCTGACATGTCGTCGGTCCAACATTCCCCAGCTCGTAAGTATCAGAATGCGCGGGACATGTTCAGACACCCGTGCTGATGCGCGCGTGGCAGTGAGAGTCGGTGGTCGTCGCCTCTCTACCACCGCACGCCCCAAGCCTCACCATACGCCGTAAGTCGCTGTCCACTCATCGTCGCACATAATCTCCGCATGCACACACGTTGACACATCATGCAGCGCTGGTCCATCTTCCCCTACGAACGAGCGCCCTGCTGAGAGCCCAGACTATCCACGGCCAAACGCTCAGGGGCAGGGCGAAGAAACAGACACCCATCCACCCCCACACAACGAGGAAGAGACGCCAAAGAAGGAGAAGAAGCACGGACATGGCGGATATGACTCGAACAAACTCAGGGAGAGCGTGTATCACAAGCTCGATGCAACGATGCCCTCTAAAGACCACTCGTCCGCGAAACACTCGTTTGGAGCGGCGGGCAGGATCGGTCAGCCCATGGGAAGAGTATTGGCTGTCTGAGTCGTGAGTTGCATTGCATTGAAGAACGAAGAACAGATGTCGAAAGCGTGATGTTGTACCCTGCCTTATCCATGCCTGTATTTGTACTAAGCCACTCAATCCATGTGTTCACAGTGTAAGCATAAGCTTAGCTGGTATGGGAGTACTCTTTTTTTTTATCATGAACGGGACTAGCAGAGAGAACACTAGAGATACATGCCAAGACCATTATGAAGTGGCTTTCTTCCCCCGTGCCTTCTTTGGTGGACGAGACTTCTTTTCTTTTTGTGCAGCGATCAGAGCAGAGGTGCGACCGAGAGCAGCCTGTCCAAGACATTCCGTTAGCGCTGTTATATGAGGGAATGATCTAAGACAAAAATAAATGTAGTCCCCAATTACGCCTTCCCGTGAGAGGAACGGACGGTGAAGGGAAATGTATCATGGAGACTGTCCAAAAGATGAATCGCATTTATATTGCAAACGTGTCCACGCTCGGCTTTCATACACCAGAGGTGTTTTCCAGCGAGTTCTAACGAGAATGCGTTTGGGTCCAGGAGTGGGGCAGGAGCACTCAAGCAAATTTCTCGCAATAAAGCAAGTGCAAGCAGTGTACTCACAGTGCGGAGGTCAGGGCGATAACCTTTCCTTGCGATACCGGCCACAACACCCAACGAACGACGACCACCGGAACGGTTACGAATCGTGAATGTCGTTCGGGAAGCCCGGACTTGATGAGGCGTCACCTTGGACTTGTTGAGGGTGACCTGTACACCAGAGGGGGAGTCCCTGATGTCGATTGTCTGCAGAGGCATTACCATATCAGTGTCTTTTCTTGGACTCGATATCAGGGTATCTTCTTGCCTTGGCGTTGGCGAAACCGGAGAACTTGTGCGAGTGAATGTTCCGGAGGTTGCCCTGTTACAGTAGTATGTGTGATGAGCGCAATGGAAAACCAGAAGGTCACATACGGGTTCAGTTGAGAAAATAGGGCCATCGGGGACTTTCTTCACGAGAAAAGAGTTGTATTTCTAACCAAAGAAATATTAAGTTTTTCAAATTTCTGTGTGTGTAGTGGACTGACGCGGAGAAGAAGCCACTGGAGATCGGTCGACATGGTGCGGAGGTGTGTGCTGGTCGCGCCAGACGATGAGCAAGTGTGGCTGGCTCCGACTGTACAGTCAATCCAAATACGACCAAATATTGCGGATGCTGCACGTGACCGGAATAAGTCGGCCCGACAAAATCACAGGTTCAAGGCAAGTATGAAATCATACCAGATCAGTCTCGTGCCGTCTTTTTAATTATGCGCTGCTCAAGTTTGCTGATACAACTTGCGCCCACGTCACTCTCATACACTCATAGTTACCGAACTTGATGGGTCAAGTGACACGGAAACCATCTGATCATGCCAACCTGTGTGTTCATCTTAACTGACGGTGAAAATGATGCAATGGAACCCGGCCAGGAGAAATCCCAGCTAGTAACACAATCATTGGAAATAAAAAGCATTGCTTCAAGGGACGTCTACTTCCTTTGGAGATATTTGCGACCGTTCCTTCTTCAGCGACGAACGCGCACTATTCCAGTAACGTTCCAGAAATCAATCTTTCGAGAAGAGTTCCCCGCTGCCACTTCCCACCTTGTATCTCGGGATTCATGGTTGATTTGACCGGCCGCCGACTCCGCCCGGCTTTCCCAGGTAAGAATGTTGATTGTTCTTTTCTTCATTAATATCTGACCAGTATGGTTCTAGAAACTTGGTTCAGTGCTTCGTCTTTCCATACACCACCACTCCTAGTCGGAACGCTGACGTGTAATTTGCCTTGCCGGACTACACAGGTAGGAACATCACCGATCAGATTCTTCTGCGACGCCTATACGAGAAAGTTACGACAAGGAACAAGTTCGAGTCCGGCAAAGGACCGGATCATCGTTCGTGACGGGAAAATTATGTCCCAAGATCTATCAATTCAGATTGCGATTGTCAATTTTCACAGCGATGTCGCAATGGTGCAATGACCCTGGCCACACCGCTCTATATGCTGTTGGTGCTGTGCCTATCGTAACTTTCTAGGTTTCAATATCTCTGGAAATGGCACCTTGCACCAAGCTTCCCGACAGAAGCGCACGAAAGCCTCTCATGCTCCGCCAAATTACTTTGCCTGGTTCACTATCCGTTACATTTAAATTCCGTCATTCTGACTGCTCATGCCATGTTAAGCTCTAGTGGGTCACCATCCGAAAATGTAGTATGTAAATAGGATTTTCACTTGGTGAGGTGAGTTTCCATGCTTCTGAGATCCGAAAAACGACATCAGCACCAATACTCACGCCGTCGACATGATCGCATTTGCGATTGCCGACACTACCACTCAAAATTAATTAAACCCGCCGTTCGTTGTGGCGATAGGCCGTCGTATTGGCGCGTACAGTTCTCCGCTGGGGGGGAATGTGGCCTATATATGCCCGTCGATAGTGCTCCAAGGAGATCCGACCCCCCTTCTTTCAATGGCTTCCAGTGGACTAGATTCCCTCTTAAACTTCACTCTCTTCAGTTATCTTATCGCCGGCATCGTCATTGCCATTCTCATTGTCGTAAAGGCATTCCGGCGGTCAGACGTACGTGAGATCGTCACATGGTACTCTCCTCTTAGCATTCGAGTAGCTTGACGCGGTTCCAACCGTGGGGTCACGCACATGGCTTGGGTCATGGTGGGCTGGCTTCACGTTTTCGACGAATGGTATCAATGTCATTCGAGAAGGTTATGAGAAGGTAAGAACATGTTCTCACATACCTAGGCATATTGGTTGATCATCGTTGTGTACAGTACAAACACAGACCGTTTAAAGTCGCCGATCGCTATCGCTGGCTTGTCATTATCAGTAGCCGTGAACATATGAACGAGCTACAGAGGGCCCCTGATGATCAATTTTCGTTTACTGAAGCCGTGAGAGATGTAAGCGCAGGCTTCTTCTCAGACGACAAACCTGGTGATACTGTTTTTCAACAGCGTATGTCTTCTGATTACACTCTAGGGAAAGAGGTCTGCATCAACCACTATCATATACCGATCATTCGTTCTCACCTCACTCGCAATATCGGAGCCTTGAGTTCCACAATCAGAGATGAAATTGTCACCGTGTTTCAGGAAATGTTGGATCTGAAGGATGATGGTAAGGAGTTTGATAACTTGCGATCACTCACCATCCAACAAGATTCAACGCAGAGTGGAAGTGCGTGCCGGTGTTGAGCATGGTTCAGAAAGTTGTTTTCAGGACGTCCAACAGAATATTTGTCGGTCTCCCATTGTGTGCGCAAGTTCTAAATTCTAGCCTCCTTCGTTCCTCAGTCTCTTTGTTCCAGGCCGCGATCCCGGATGGATGGACTTTAACATGCAAAACGCTCTCAACGTTATCAACGGGGGAAACTTTCTGCAGCGTTTCCCCGCATTTCTAGCGCCGTGAGTGTCCTTTCGAGTGTTTTCTTCGAGGCACATCCTAAATTTCCATAGCTTTCTCTCGCTTTTCATCACAAACATCACTGACAGCACTAAGCATGGAATGAAGTATCTTGCACCGATCATTGAAGAACGGCGGCGACTCCTCGAGAAGTACGGGGATGATTGGGCTGATAAACCTGTTTGCAGATTCCATCTTGCCACGTGAAACGGAGCTCACCTTGCCGTTCCACAGACCGATTTTCTTTCACGACTGATGGACGTGGCAGAGGGTGAAGAGCGAACGACAAAACTCTTGACTGCACGCTTGTTAACTCTCAACTTTGGTTCTATTCACGTAAGTGTCAGCCGTCCGATGAACGAACCGCCTTAACACGTCAGCGCTGTAGACAACTGCTCAGGTATGTCTAGCTCCGCGCCTTCGGGTCGATGCCTGACAGAAAACATAGAGCTTCACCCATGCACTACTTTACCTTGCGGCTCATCCACAATACATCCAGCCCCTTCGCGAGGAAGTAGAAGCTATTGTTGCCCAGGAAGGTTGGTCCAAAGCGGCACTGGGCAAGATGCGCAAGATCGACAGCTTTCTGAAGGAAAACCAGCGATTGAAAGGCACAGGGGGAGGTGAGCTATTTCTATACTTGAACACAGCAGATGCTGAACCTGGGAATCCATCAGAGAGTCTTGCGCGCAAGGCGTTGAAGGACTTTACGTTCTCTGACGGGACGTTTATTCCCAAAGGGACGATGGTTTCTGCACCCTCTAATTGCCTCCACCTCGACGACGGTATTTACGAGAACGCGGCTACGTTTGATCCGTTCCGGTTCGCAAGGATGCGAGAGGCCGAGGGGGAGGCGACGAAGCATCAGTTCGTTTCGACTAGCCTGGATTATCTGCCGTTCGGACACGGCAGAAACGCATGGTAAATACTCATTTTTGGTTTCTCATAAAGCTGACGTAGATCGGGTGACCAGTCCGGGTCGTTTCTTTGTTGCGAACCAATGCAAGACTATGCTCGCACATATCGTTATGACGTACGACATAAAGTTGGAAGAGAAGGCGACCATTCCAGAGAGTATCCATGTTTCTACTGAGATCAGAGTCAATCCCAATGTAAATGTCATGTTTAGAAAGAGGAGATAGGGTATTGTTTTCTTCATCACAGACCTGTGTATGCCTTTTTTTTTTCGTGTACTCGTAGTGAACACAGCCACAACGGAGGAAGCCGGGTTTCTCACAAAAAAACGGTGTTTGCCAAAAACAACAACATTCAGCTTGTGCGTCGACTCAACCATGCGTATCGTGTCCTCCGTCCTTCGTGCGCGTCCTATCGCTTTGCGCCGTATCACCCCCGCTGTCCTTCCTACCAGAGTCCGTTTCTCGTCGTCGGACGCACACAGCCAAGAAACCTACGAAGCCTTTTCGGATCGCTACGTCGCCTTCTTTCAAGGCGCAGAAGACCTCTTTGAAGTACAGCGCGGCCTGAACAACTGCTTCGCCCATGACCTCGTACCCTCACCTAGCGTCATCGAGGCTGCCGTCCGTGCTGCGCGGCGGGTGAACGACTACGCGACCGCCGTACGCATATTCGAGGGCATCAAGGAGAAGGTGGAGAATAAGCAGCAGTATCAGGCGTATTTGGACGAGCTGAAACCGCTTCGGGAGGAGTTGGGTATGTTTATGGACGAGCTTGTGCTTTCCTTGGCTGATGGTGGATGGACCGATTCTAGGTATCGAGACAAAAGAAGAGTTGTATTCTTCATAAACTCTTTTTTGCGGGTTAGACAGATGGACGCGTCGAGTGAGTACATGTCTTTTCTGTCTTTTTGTTTCTTTCCTTGCAAGGATAGATGTTGAATGTGTTAAGAACAGTAGACGCGGTTATTGGACGACTATTGTCGGATACATGCACTCGTTTAATTCAAAGCGTTGCTTTTATATCTGACAAAAGGAGCGTTTTTGAATCAAGCAGTCTAAGATAGTCTCATTGGGCTGTTTGTCTTGTTCCCGGTGCTTCGGACCGATACCGTGAATTCATACCGTCCATTTTCCACAAAAAGCTCGAGGGAATGAGAGGGAGGAGACAGGGAAAGGCCGGTCATGAGCTCGGAAATACCCATCAGCATTACGTGCATGATTCTTTTTTCAATGTTTCCTGTTTGGAGCGTCTTCTAATCCACTCCGGCGCAGGAAAAGAATAGAGCGGGTGAGGCATCGTGTTGGTCTTTTTTTTTTTTTTGTCCCTGGTTTTCCCGCAGTTCATTTCCGTGTTTTCTTGGTCCTTGGGAACAAGTAGTGAGCGGCTTGGCTGAGACATGAATCGAGAACTACATATATTCCGTCCTCGTCTCCGTTCCCGTGAGTCATCTAACTTGTGTCGTGCCTACCTTCGCCAAGTGTGAGAGGGAAAGAAGACACTGGACATCCTTTGTGCGTCCTTGATTGGAATGTTCTTATCTAAGTTTTCGCTGACACGTCGGCCGACCTGTCAAAGAGGCTTTTACGCGGAAGAATGCAAAGCTTGTTTTTTTCCCGTTTTCCCGGATCACGCCATGATGATGCCTGTCCCATTCATTGTGTGCGACGTGTGCGCAATGATGCGTCCGTGGCGGGGGTTCGGCGACAATACCATCATTTTCAGCCATATCTTGTCGTCGCGCTTGTGTCGCGTTCCGGCATCACAACTGTTTCTTTCAAAAAATAATTCTGGTGTGCGGCGGAGAACGAAGCATGGAAGTTAGCAGGTAGGGGTGTCTAGAATTCCAGTCATCATCGGGAGATTGTTCACAGCTTGGACGCTTCACGCTGCCTGCTCTCCAAACATAAGCCCATATGTATCAGGTTCGAGTTCTCACCGGAAGCATCCATTTTCTTCTCCGACGCGTCTGACGTACCAAGGTTCCGCTGCTGTAAGTTCATGATACGTTCCATGTCCATGGTCCCCTGATTGCAGATAACAAGACAGGTCGGCCCGTCTGGCACGGCATCGCCAAGCTGAGTTCCCCTCGCAGGTGTCTGGGACCCGTTTATCGACGATGCACGTTTTATCGCAAAGTTCGGGAACGTCAGTTGGCGGTTGAGGTCACGTATGCAATGCACGTGCGCGTGCATGTGCATGTGCATGTTCACATCGTCTGTACGTCCTTGTTGCGTTTTGCGTCACCATCCGTCCTTGGGAACGCATGTGTAGGTTACGCTGAAGCGCTCGTGAACGCCTCGGCGCTGTTCTGCCCAGATACAGGTCATGCGTATGCGGACAACGTGCGTTTGGGTTGTGTCACTCTGGGTTTTCGGATCATGGGCGCTACATGATGACATCATCTCATCATCCCATTTTTTGGGTTCTGGCGTGGTGGCTGACTCGCATTTTCGTTCAGCCTTCGCGCGTACCCACAGGATCCGTCTGACAGACAAGTTCGACGGTCCGAGGTCATGGATGCTGCGCTCGTTGGGAACATGTAGACGCAGCCGGAGACACCACGTCCAGCCTTGGCGACGCACCGCATCGAGTACGCATGCAGTGCCTGACACCACGCTCATCCGTCCGGGACGTACCACGTCCTCGGAACCGGACCTGCTGCGCGCTCCTGTAGTTCTGGGCCGAGTGGCCCTCGCAGTGGACGTTTCATGGCGGGTCTGCTGTACGAGTTGGCAGGACAGCACGTCCAGCCTTTCGCCCACGTTTGATCGCCTGTACGTATCGCAAGCGAGTGATTGGATCCACCGGGTCGGTGACTGGATTAGTCTGCTTCACCCCAGCCGATCGGATACTGTGGGCATTGTACGTACTATATCGCTATCAGCGTGCCTAAACGAACAGGGTGACGTGTTGGCATCTACATCGCATGGGGTATGGCGACATTAGATTGTGAATCCGGGTCACGTGGTTTGATGAGCAGGTCTCATTCCCCCCTGCCCCATCGTTCGTAGGTGACATGAGTCGCATCCTGTCTATCGTGCGTCTGCCCAGAGACACTCACCTTGGGTATGATGTGTGTAGACCGTACCGGTGCCCGTCACGATCAGTATGCACCCTTCCTCGTCCCCATGCAAACCATGCCCGGGCCGGTCCGTTTCGATCAGGTAAAATGAACGACGATCACGGCGCACCCACCAGTCGATCCTCCTACCCGCGTGGGCTGAGTCATAGCGAGGCACACCCACACCCACATCAGCGCCCCGTGAGGCTGCGGTGTGTGTGTGTG
>JBBPKO010000048.1:30601-44705 GCA_038089295.1 Xerocomus amazonicus
GGGGGGGAATCGTGTGTGGGGGTGTGAGGACGCACCGGCCGCCGCTCTGCCATGTGTCCCGGGTTTGTGGCGTGCGCGTCCATGCACGTCACGCGGAGTCGCCACTCAAAAGTGACATCGCGCGTCTGCGCACTAGCTCGTTTTTTTATTTATTTAGATTCCATGTTCCGTGCCTTGGATCGTGGGTGCCTGGAACGACAGGTCGATTGTATTGTTATCATCATTTATATTGGCTTTGTGGACAGGTATGGGGCTGGATGTAGATAGGGTGATCGGTCTGGGTTCGTTCGACCGTCACTGCGGACTCGGATGGATAAAATGATCCCCTCGAAACGCAGATCGACACTCGGGATGGACACTGTATCAAAACGAATGGCCATCGAGAGCTCCGACTCGGAATCGTCTGGGATCCCCGTTCACAGACACGGGATCCTGATCACGACGCGGATGCATTCGGAGCCCAGTCCTCATCGGATCGTAAAGGACGTCGTGGCTGTACTCTGCCCGCCTCCGAACGTTCACGATGGCAAATGCTACCGATTCCAGAACGTTTGGATTCGGTTTCCAGACGCGCTGGGCATACATTGCACAGATAAGTTCTGATCGTGCCTTGTGGATGGGTACGATAGCAAAAGGCTCGATTCTGTGCTGATGTTGACATGTCAAATCAAACAAGTCGCAGGCACGTTCGCCACATCATTTTTGCGGGCCAAGGTCGTCCGCGCCGGTATTCGCCAGGTAACACGATGGCATCTCTCATTTCTCACGAATCGCTAAAAGTCACCACTCAAAAAGATGGCGAGGAGGGAGCGCGTGTTATCAGCCTTGATAGCCCCAATGAACATGCGCTGATCGCATCAAAGTCCAACAACGATCGTCATCAGCGTGAGATCGAAGGACAGAGAAGTTTTAAAGAAACTCAAAGTCGAACGAGAAGGGTGATGGTGGTTTCGAGGGGACGGATACAATAGAGGAAAGAGGGCTGGGCTGGGATGCTGTCACGATGGTGAACTATCATCCGATGTGACCATCGCACTCAGTACGGCTACCGTGTCGGTATCCGACAACGGAGTGGGATAGGACGAAAAGGGTGGATGAGACGAGGACAAGAGGAACGATAAGCTCGCTTGGCTGATTATTCCATTGTATTCAATGCCCGGGCCGGGTATTTCCAGTCGTCGGTGAGAATAACAATGAATGGAGAACAGTCGTCAATTTGCAAATCCGAAGCTCGACACCGTGTCGACTTAACTCCGTTTGAGAGGCGGGCGGTGACCAGACGGCGCCAGATGGGTGATAAGCCACTGCTGTAACAGGAGTTACCGCATCTTATCCAGGATGGAGTAGTGCTTGCAATGTCTGATGCCGTTGATGGCACGCATGTGCGTTGGCGAAGCGTGATTGCGAGATAGCAAGTGTACGCGTCGTTTGGTTGACGCAAGGGTTGGTACAGCGTTGCGCGCCGGACATGGGTGATTACGCGGGACCAGGGGTGATATTCGAGTCCGATTGCGGGACGTGCTGAGTGAGACGAGAGATATTCGATAGATGGCAACCGTGGATCACACAAATAAGTGGAGTGGCAATTTGTAGATCGGGTAAAGTGCGACGGTGGTGAGTCCAAAAAGAGGTGGTGGTGCACATTCTACGCAGTAGTAGAGGAAAGATTGATATCGTACATAATAGATTGCTGGGGTGGGGCAAGCAAATGTCATTTGTCACAAGTGTCAATCGCAGAATGCAACAAAACAACTTGAAAAGGATCGGATGAGCGGATGAGTAAGTAGCACAAAATGTTTACGTAATCATGACTGCGTAGGCACCGATAGGCGTGGCGGGTAAAAATATCGGCATTGGATGACCGTGGGAAGTAAATTTGAACCTAGAGAAATAATCGATTCCCCAATGAAAGCGCTACTGGGCCAAAACACATGACCGAAGGGCCTAAAGGTAGCCAGGAGTAAGGCACAATTTACGAGGTAGAAATGCGGGTGTATAATATTTTGGAATGGCGCAAAGGTCGGGCGGTGTTGTTGTGATAAGACAGCGCACAGACACGTGTGATCGGAGACACATCTAGATGAGTCCAAAGTGGAGCTTACTATAAAAGGAAATCTGCCCTGTATTGCCGACATGATCTCGGAAAGAAAGAAAGAAAAGGACTCGGAGATTTTCAAAATGGCGCGCTCGCTCTTTTTCACTCGTCGTCTCTTCAAATTCTCTTTCTCTCTGAATGTCGCTCTGTTCTTTCTCTGACGAACGTGGTCCTGGCACATTCCATTCCATGGGCACTCTCCCAAAGAGAAAATCTACCCGCAAATCACCCGTATTCCACATCGCACATGACGACAACGACGACGACCATCCGTCCCACGACGAACATCCGGTTCCATTTCCTCGCGCTACCTCTCCCCCCTCCCCTGCCTCTTCCTCTTCTTCTCCCCCCGCTACCCCTCCACCTCCTCCCCTCCTCCGTGGCGTATCCACACCCATTCTACTCTCAAGCGGGAAACCCCTCAAGTCTTCGCTCAAGTCCTCTTCCTCATCCCCCGCTATGTTGACTCCCTCACAGCATATGCATTTCCGGGCCCGCTCAGAGCCATCCACCCCAGCTACCACTCCAAAAAACGTCCACTTCCCAGAAAAGGACTATGCCCTCGCTACCGTCCGCTTTTTCAACTGCAAAGCTCGCCCTGCTGCGCTCAGCAATCCCACTAATGGCAATGGCGACGAAACAGAAACAGAGGGCGAAGAAACCCCCCCAACACGCTTTCCTTTTCCTCGCGTTTCACCCGTTCTCAGCTATGAAATCGACCAGTCAAAATCCTCTCTCATCCCTACCACATCCTCTTACGCAAATATCCTTCTCTCGTCCCTTGCCCTGTCTTGCCCTTCACCAAAACCCCTCCTCATTGGTTCCATCGTTGTCCGCAATTTAGCGTTTGAAAAGCACGTCGCAGTTCGTTTCACCCTCGACGACTGGCAAACAGTGAGCGAGGTTAGTGCTCATTATGTTGACTCTCCCTCCCTCCCACCCTCGCATATACTTCCCTCCCCTTCTGCTTCCTTCCCCGAGGATCCCGCCTCTCCAAGAGGAAACGGGTGGGATCGCTTTGCGTTCACGATCCGTCTCGAAGATTATGCCCCCTCTTTGAGCACCCGCACAATGTGGCTCGCCGCACGCTATCGCATCCGTTCGACATATCCCCTCCCTGACTCAACTGAGCACGGTCCAGGGGGGGAGTGGTGGGACAACAACGACGGAAAAAATTATCGTGTGGCTTTCAGGCCCGCAGTTTCCAGCGCAACACCTCCCAAGATCAGACCCCGTCACGAAACAGTTTCCGGTACGGTCATTCTCCCGATCATGCCATTTGCCACGCGGCGCTCATTACACCAATACTAGCCCCAATGTCCTCGCCTAGGACCCAGCCTCAACCCCCGACAACCTCTAAGGAGCATGTGTTGGGCCTGATAGTTCCGTCTATTACTAGCAACGGAGAGACTGAACCAGCGAATAAAACTAACAAACCGCCGACGCTGCGGATTGGAAAACTAAGCCTGTGCAATTATGTCCCTCCAAAAGCGCATGCCCCATCCCCTATTTCACTCCCTGCTACAGGCTCCCCTCAAAATTCGCCACTGTCTCCCAGCATGCGTCTCGAGTTGCCATCGTCAGTTGCGTGCCGCCTACCGTCAGACGACGAATTTACATCACCACCCTCATCCGCTCTTTGCACGCCCACCTCTTCACCTACAAATCCCCCCCGTGTCATCTTTGGCGGGCAACCGGCAACATATCCAGAGTCTCTCAACGAAAAGGACAATGACGCCGTCCGGTCTTCCAGACCCCTACACGTTGTTGATTGGGAATGGTCAGCACCGAACAAGTCGCAGCTCGAACGGCTAGCACGTCACCGTACCGACATCCTGCCTGTCTCGGATGCATTATCATCGTGCAAGGCACCAACGGATGATCCCCTTTACGACGCGTTCGTCACGCACTGGTGCTTTTCTCAGGGACCTTCAACGAACCATTGTAGTTTTGGTGACGGTGGCATCTTGACATGATCTACGAACACGATGTAGATTGTGACGATCACCGCAAGGCGCGTACATGCGCCGCATTTGTTATTCTGTTCCTCCCCCCCCTTTTTTTTTTTTTTTTTGGTTTTATCACCGCTCTCTGATGTTTTTCCTTGTCGTCTTCTGTATCATTGGCTGGTTTTTTTTTTTTTTTTTTTTTCCCTCCTCATGTGGTTCGGTCGCATTTTTGGTTTGGCATGCACAGACTTTTTTTTTTTCTCCTCTTGGGCATCTAAGCAACTCGGACTGATCTCTTTTTGGCATATTTATATGTTTTTTTTTTTTTTTTTTTGGTTTTACCTGGACGGATGATTGTAGGATGTACGCATTCAATTGGTATTCTCTCTATCTAGGGGGATTTGCGGATCGCGGTGTGTTTGCGGAGCAACACCGGCCATCATGATGGTGGGATAGACAACGAGCAAGTCGCGCTGAGCTACCTGGTTCTCGTGGGCTTACAAAACATGACAAAACATGACCGTCATAATGATACCATCCATCAGGCGTGATTTTGTAGTCAAGCTTGGTCCAGATGAACGTTTCGAACCACGCTCTTGACAAAAAACATTCATACAAGTTGGGGATCGAAAGTAAATTCAAGTGACGGTTTATCACACACACATACAAGAATGATAGCACGGAGGGAGAAGGAAAAGACAGGATGGGTTTCTCGAGAGATCGGAATCGATATACCGACCGAATCTGCGACCATTGTATGCCGCTTTAGTACCTCCTGTCGTCAAAGCGGCCACTGCGGTCGTAGTCACGGCCACCGCCGTATCCTCGGTCGTAGTCGCGATAGCCACTGTATCCTCGGTCGTAATCACGGTATTCACGTGGGCGGTCATCGTATCGCCCACCACGACCGCCTCGGTACTCATAGTCACGCCAGTAACGACTGTCGTATGGCCGAGGATCGTAGGGACGTTCATCTACCACGCGACCTCGAATCATCTCTCCACAAACAAACAAAACATGAACGTACTGTCGTGGCGTTTCGGTGGCCCGTAGTAACGTCCAGGCGTGGGAGTCCGAGCACGCCCACGTCGGGCCTGATAGTTCCAAAGATGATGAGCGCTGACTCTGCAGGGCCCAAACGCTGTTACATCACCTTTTCAACTGTGACAATTTTACCCATAATTTCGGTCGCGTTTAAAGCGGTGATGGCAGCATCTGCTTCCTCGGCAGTTTCCATAGTCACAAAACCAAACCCGCGGGACTCGCGTGTGTGAGGATCATACATGACAGATGCCTTCTTGACCTGAAATCAAATGTCAATAGTCTAGCCTGTCATTCGAGACTGACACAGAATACACATACACGACCAATTTTGGCAAAGGTCTGCTCAAGATCGCGCGTGTCAACTTTGTGGCTCAGACCAGAAACGTGCAAGTTGTTCCCCGGGTTGAGGCCACCGTCACGACCGCTAGATCATTTTGTTGAGCCATTTACAGGATATGACGCGAAAGCAGGAGACATACCCTCGGTCATCGCGCCCGGGACTCCTGCTGCGGCTGGAGCGGTGAGGAGGCTCGCCACCACGATCACGCATGGGTGACCGACCACTAGTGTTCCAGCTGGGTTCATCACTGTGGGGTGGGGCACCATTCATGCTTGCATCTGTTGGGATACTGATCCCGGTGGGCGCAATGTCTTGGGAATTCCAGGCTAAAGCAAAGGAAAGAGGACAAAAAAGGCACCACGGAGGGTTGGCGAATGGAAAGAGAAATATATCAATGTTGATTCATTGGCGGGATGGTTTCGAGAGGAAAGAAGATGGGGATAAAAGGGTGGAGGGATGGTATGTACTATGCCGAACAGAGGGAAAGTTAGAAAACAAAAGGGGAAGAAGTCGTGTGTGAAATCAGAGAGAACGCCAGCCTTGAGCTGACCTCGGGTAAAAGGGGAGAAAGAGACAGGTGCTGAATCCTCAAAGTCGCTTTAGAACGGGAAGTGCTGAAGCGCGGTGGGAGACCACTAGTATGTGTAGTGGTACTACTGAGGCGGGTTGTTGCCGCAGAAAATATCGAATGCAGAAATCGTTGTCGTCGTCGGGGCTGATGCTGAAGACGTACCGTCATCCATTGTTGAGTATCTTTTTTGCTGTCGCCGGCGCTGTCGTGGTCGTCGAGCGTGGAGAAGGAAAAGAAGAAAAATGGTGGGTGGGAATCGTTCGTGTCTTCGAGAACAAAACACGGACACATAATCACAAATGGATGCAAACTACCATCGAGACGTCCATCGCCGCATGTACCATCGCATGTACCACAAGGTAATACGAGACATTCAATGCTGATGGATGTCCAGAGCAAAGTTTAGGCACAAGAACATTGCTGCGCGTTCTTTCCTTTTCCACAATGGCTGCGGTCGCGAGGGCTCCATTAGAGGCATGCTTGGAACACCGAGATAGCTGGATATGGGCTCGTCAGATATGCCTTTTGAGCTATTGGCGGACCAGCAAGATCTGGTAATTAACGCGCAACGTGATGGCTCCTCTCCAGCTGCCCCTCAAAGATTCTCGATTCACACTTAATTTATCTGGAATAGCCAGCTTCTTTGGAGGTAAAGAAGTCATCTCGGCTATGGCCACCGTCCATCTTTTTGAAGGCAGGCGGTGGCTGGGCTGGTATAATTGCCCAGGTAGCTTCACCTTTGCTACGCGTTTTGCGCGGATGGCGAACACACGTGTCTGGGACGGTTTGTTCCCCCCAAGAAGTGCCCCGCCTGTCCTGCTGGGCCTAGGCCTTGACGGCCAAAGAGGGCCGAATTACATCGCTGCTCTGTCTAGCACTGCAGTCCACACAGGCCATCTGGCACATCTCACAGTGAAGCGAAGCAAAGAGGCGAAAGAGGTCATGGTTCCAGGAAGGTTGATTAATCCGATCGACGTTGCATACCTTGTCATGGGTCCCGTCGACTACAACGTACCCATCAGACGATTACCTTTCACCCGCTCCCTTGGCGGCCTCCTTCCCATTGCGATCAGCATCACGAGCTGTGTCATGTGTGTGCTAGTCTACGACTGGTACAGCTTCTCCATGATCTTGCTTGGCATTGTCTCTAGTGGCTTGGCGACCCTGGTGATTGGTAGAGGAAGACTTGTGATTCAGAAATCCGTTCGTAATTCAGCGGCTGACCCTCCGCCCGGAGTACTGCTCGGACACGATGTTGCGGTGGTGATTAAAGGCGATGAAAGGGGTGTGAATGCCATCACGCGAGCGCGTTTCGAATTGGACACCGACTCGAAAACGAAAAGTAGATTTCTGCGCTACCTCAACAAAAGCTATTCTGCTGTGGGCGTCGTCTGCCTCTTCTTGTTCACCTCCCAGTTCATCCTCCAGCTTCTCCTCATCCCCCAGGGTACCCTGTTCGGCCAGATCATGTTTGTCGTCTCCCTCAGCGTATCGTGGATGTACAATTATTACCTCTCTTTAATCGACGCAGAGAAGATTCAAGCCAAGCTTCTCTTTCAGACACTGGGGAACCCACAAATCCATCGATTCCGTGTCGGAACGAGACAGACGATGGCAGTTCTCGTCTGTCTTTTGCTCTTCCACGACGTCGGAGATTCTAGTAAGCAAGAGGGTCAGGATCGCCGTCTCGGGATCTTGTACGCATGTCTCCCGCATATCAATGCTACTCACGGGGTGTGGAAGAAATGGGTGGACAAAGTTATGGACCAGCTTATGAACATGAGTGATGTGTCGCTGTCCCGGTTGGCCATAGATGACGAGGGTGAGGATGCGACGCTCTCTGGGACGGAAAGAGCACTGCTGTTGACGCTCCTTGGTGACGCACGCGCAGCATTTGAGTGGTACTTTGACAACTGGACTTTCTATCTTGAGAGTAGTAGTAAACTAAACTAATTAACATGGGGTGATCAGGGTCCCCACGTTATCGAGTCAAGAAGTGACATTCGGATTCGCCCAAATTCGGCCGGATTTTTGATGTCCCTCGTCCGTCCGCTGCTCCGGACTTGGATTTATCGATCACACCGTCTCGCGTTCAACCACAACCACAACCACAACCACACGCTCGTCATGTCCACCACTGATTCGCTCACTACAGAGATCGCACAACAAACTTCGCTCGTCAACGAGCTCAGGTTGCAAAACACGGACCCAGCAGCCCTCGACGCTGCCAGAAAGAAGCTCAGCGAACTCAAGAGAGCGCGCGGAACGATAGAAAAGCAAGACGCAAGCGTCGGACACGCTGAACAGAGCGGGAGCAAGAAAAAGGACCGGTTGTTGCTCAAGACGGCCAAGGTGCGTCGCATGGTTGTATCCAGCGAGGGACGATCAGACGATCAATAAGATTGACTCTCTCTCTCGCGTGCGCGTCCACCCATGAACTTTTTTACTTCGTTTACTAGGGCACGCGGGATTATGGACTTGCTGAGATGTTTTGCCGGGAGCACATCGAGCGGACCGTCAAAGATGTCTTCACATCGTACGGAGGAGGCTGTCTCGATACCCCCGTATTTGAGCGCAAGGACGTGCTCACGGACAAGTACGGCGAAGACTCGAAGCTCATCTTTGATCTCATGGACCAAGGCGGAGAGCAGCTCGCGCTGAGGTACGATCACACCGTCCCGCTCGCACGCTACCTCGCCATGTCCGGTGCGACGGTACAGGGAAAGATATGGCAGGTGGGCAAAGTCTATCGGAGGGATAACCCCGTCATGTCCAAGGGTCGAATGAGGGAGTTTATGCAGGCGGTGAATTTGCTGTTCACTCTGTTGCCGCATCGGTTTGGCAGGGGTGGTTGACCCGTTTTACGCAGGATTTGGATATCGTTGGTGTATGGGATCCGATGATTCCCGATGCGGAGATTGTGAGTTTGCTTTGTACTATATTGGGGCGGCTGGACGTGGGCGAGTTCACAGTCAAGGTGAGGTGTTCGCCTGTCCAGCTTTTATTATGGGTTTATTGAACGTGCTGCTAATAGATTAACAACCGTAAAATATTAGATGGTATTTTCGAGACGTGCGGTGTTCCGCCAGAGAAGATACGCACGATCTCTTCCGCTGTAGACAAGCTGGACAAGGTTTGTATATACTCTTGTACTACGTCTATTTTCTCAACATCTAGTTGCTAGCTTGCCTGGGCGGATGTCAAGAAGGAAATGACAGATGAAAAAGGTTTGAATGCCGAGGTGGCGGACAGGATTGGAGAATATGTCAAACTCAAAGGTCTGTCGTTTCTCTCAATGTGGGTTTGGGTTCTTGGGATAACGACGACAACCGTCAGGGGGACCATCCCTACTAGAACAGTTGAAAGCCGATGAAAAATTGATGTCCAATCCCAGCGCAAAAGACGGTATCCTCGAAATGGAACTTCTCTTCACGCTTCTTGCAGCGTACAAGGTTCTCGACAAAGTGCGTCGGGTCCAATATATCCCAAGTCGTATTTCTTACGCAGACAGATCTCTTTCGACATGTCGTTGGCGCGCGGCCTCGATTACTATACTGGCATCATCTACGAAGCCACCGTAGCGGCCTCGGCACCTCCCGGTTTCACTCCCAACGGACCTTTGCCTGAAACACCGCCCGCAGCTCCGAAAAAGAAGGGCAAGAAGACGGACGCGGACGAGGAAGAAGTTGACGAATCCCAAGTGGGCGTCGGGTCTATCGCCGCTGGCGGACGATATGACAACCTCGTGGGTTCCTTCACGTCTGCAGCTGCGGGCGAGGGCAAAAAGGGCGTCCAGTGTCCGTGTATCGGCGTTAGCATCGGACTGGACCGGATATTTGCGCTCACTTGGCCCAGTTGGGTCGAAAAGGGTATGCGGAGTAAGGAGACGATGGCGTATGTGATCTCTGTGGGCGATGGGCTGCTTGAGGAGCGGATCAGGTTGGTACAGGAGCTGCGTGAAGCTGGGATCAAGGTAAGGTGTTTGTCTTCGGCGTTCCTGTCCCGTGCGTGCATGCTTGGACGGGACGATCAAGGCGTACGTGGTCAGCATGGGTGAACTGATGTCCGACACTTCTTTAGACGGATTTTTTGGCGAAGCGAAAACCGAAATTGCCGGCTCAGTTTGCGGCGGCGGAAAAGGACGAGGTGCCGTTTGACATCTTATTGGGCGGTGACGAGCTGAAGCAAGGCCTCGTCATCGTCAAGGAACAAAAGTGGGAGTTTGTCGATGGGAAAAAGGTCAAGGTGCAAGCGACGGACCAGGGCACCAAGGTCAAGCGTGAGGCGCTCATTGATTGGATCAAACAGACGTCGACGTATGCAAACTGGTCGAGTGGTCGATTGATTTAATGTATTGTTATGTGCTTGGGCTTTTGCATACCCATAGATCTAGTTTTATCGCTCGCTTTGGGTACGCAATGGGGTGCCTCTATCTTGAGTAACTAACACATCTCCCAGCTGTGTGCACACGATGGAAATGTACGCAACGCAACCGCATATTGAAACGTTGAACCATGTGTTGGCCGGCAGCTTTCATTTGACTCGATGAACTCGAGAACAGTGACTCTGAGCAAATAAACATGTGTTCGTCCAATATACAATAAAAACGTACTACATAACGTGTCGGAGTATACAATGCGCGTAAAGAAATGAGAACCTCAGTCAACCCTCTTCCTGAACAGCACTTTTGCAAACGGGTTCGGTGCGTAGCGCCTATCTTGCGGGCGCGTCCCATCGCCTTCCAACTTGACGTCGTACGTCACGACAACGTGCGCCAGCATTGATTTCAACTCATTTGCAGCAAAGAACCGTCCGGGACTAGCAACCGAGTGAGCCTTTTCGTGAAGGGATAGAAAGAAAAAAAAAAGATGAGAGACAAGGAACGGCTACCATACCATGCATGCCTACCATATCCAAAGGTCAGGTACTCGGACCCAGTCGAGACGAATTGACACTTGACGCTCGGGTCCTCTTCGCGCATGTTGGCAAACCGGAAGGGATCGAATACGTGCGGACGTTCATAGAACTTTTCGTCGTAGTGCAATGGTCGTGCGGCGACACCGACTAGCGTTCCTTTCGGTATAAAGGTCCCGTCCGAGAACGTGAAGTCTTTCAGGGCCTTGCGCATGACACTCACTGGGTGAAAAGCCAGATGAATCGGAGCTGCAAACGCCTTTGGTGACCGGTCACTCACGATAACCTCCTGTCCGAAGACGCTGAGACTCCCTCAAGAAACTGTCTACTTTATACATCTTGTCAAGTGAGTCTTTCGACCATCCCTCCTCCTTGACGATAGCTTCGACTTCCTCGCGAAGTGGCTGGATATACTGCGGGTACGCTGCGAGGTAAAAGAGCGCGTGAGTAAAGCTCTGCGATGCAACATCCGTGAGATCCACATGGAAGATTTAACGTCCATCAAGGCCTACATTCGAAGACGTCTGATGTACGGATATCAGTCATCGCAGACACGGGAAAGAGGATGACCTACTCACATGAATAGCAGCAAAGTTGACAATCAACAAACGGGCCGACAAGGCCTCTACCGTCAGTTGAGAACCTTTGGCTTCCTCCATCAACCATGATATAAGGTCGTTCTAACAAGTATAGCAGTTAGTACCACATATCAAGACAAATGGTGAACGGACAGGTTTCCCACCCCATTCGCCTCCATGTTTGTTCATGTACTTCAGACGTTCTTCGATTACGGGACCGACGAACTTCAGGCCGCGCGCCTTTCCTTTGCGAATGGCGCCAGTAAGGAAATAGGCAGCTATACTATTCATCGATCAAAATTGAATTCGGGACAGGCAAAAGGGCTGACGGACGGTTTTAAGGGTTTGGGAAATCGCGCTATTGCGAGACCTGTAGTGAAAACGTCGATGGTGTAGCGAATATTGAGGTCAATCCAATCTGGGTTACGGCCTATCAAAAGTCGTCAAGACAAAGAATGGGGAAAGCGGGGAAGGAAAAGACCCACACAACGGAAGACCAATAAATAGTCTGTTGCTTGTCCTGCAGACAACTTGTCGTATGGCATTTAAAGCTGGGACACCCTTCCACTCTGCATATCGCCGAGATCAATGTAATCCTGTCTTTGAGGAGGCATATTCCTCACCATTGCCTTTCAAGTCCAAAACGTCGTTAAATGCTGTTACAATTTCATCCATGATATTAGGATAAAGCGTTCCGATATTCCGCGTCAGCTGCGAACGAACGACGGTAATATGGTAGGGCTCCCTGCGGAGGTCTGCTGCTAACGTATAGTGTGTGTTGATTCTCTGACAATAACGTTCAATGCAACGCGGCCAAAAGAACCGAAGATTCCTCGCCTCGTTTATGGCCTGGTCCAAAGACATCACATCATCTGGTGCTCTTCGCAGTTCGTCTATGTGTTTGCGACTGCTCACAACGACCGTCCACTGAAAGTGCTCGATATATTTGAATGCCACAGACGAGTGCTGTGATCGTCGTCGACATGGATGAAGAGTTGCGGAAAAGCTCAAACTTGCCTTCTTATAGCCTTCTCGTACGATGTCTCCAGGGTTCGAGTTATTGAGAGTAGCCCACCAAAAACCAAGCCAATTGCTAGTTCCGACTGTCGGAATTGCATCTAGCTAGTGCGTCGGGTCAAAATCCAGCAAGTGAATCAAGTATGGATGTTCGTTTCATTCACATTAGGGCCCTGCGATGGCTTTGCGACAATGACAACGGCAGCAGCAATAGCGGCGATGCCGTATACAAAGTTCGCGGGTAGCTGTGGTAGTTGGAAGACCATAGAGATGCGAACAACCACACGACCGTGCCATACCTGCGTTATAAGCCGCAATGCTCCGACGGAAAAATTGGAACCCGGGCCGGGGGTGTCCATAGATAGATGTCCATGGAAGTCGTTAAGGAGTTACAGCCGTCGGACGGGAGTCACGGAACACACTACAGTGGAACTGCGGTCAGTACTGGTCATCTTCTGGTCACCTGGGCGGTGAATCGGCGCCGCTTACTTGAGTTGCTTACGAACAGCGAAATTTGCCAATCTGATCGCGACGTTGAGCAGGGACAGCGGTAAAGCTACGTTGTAGGTGACCGGGATAGACAACATGACCTACCGCTGTGATCCCCACCCTAGCGCGCGCAGTGTGTTCGACGCAACTCGAATCGACCACACGTTTAGAGCTTCATGGGATATCCGATAACAACGAAAGGCATGATCTATTTTGGAGATGTAATGAGACAATTAATGACACGACTTCATCAATTGTTTCATAACCGTTTGGAAAATCCATCTTGCTGGATATCTTGGGTATCGCGCCAAACTCCCTCCGCATCCTTTCTACGCACCATGAAGCATGCAATACCAAGGTACTCCGTGATATCCCAAATTACCAGTGTGCAAAAACGGGCATACACGAAAAGTGAGATGGCGAGAGTGAGGTAAACGAATATTGCAGTTCGTTTCGGTGTTGATTGGATGATGGGTTGTCTGGCAGAGGGTGAATAATATACGTCGCAAGGTTAACAAGAAATTTACCGGTGAAGTAGACTCGGTAGATGAGCGTCAAAAGCACCTATAGCACTCCATATCCATATGGAATTCCACCAGGGGAAGGATGTACCGGTCACGTGGCTCAATATTATCCGCCCGACGTGGTGTGCAAACTGCAAACCCCAAGCACACATCGAGGGAAGGAAAAGAGGTGAATGTACGATATTGGAATGGTAGAGTGATGGTTGAAGCAACCACAGAACGTGAAGCACAGCCGATACCACGAAAGGAAGGAGGAATGCTAGCGGCTTAAGAGCAGATTGCTCTGCGGCTCGCATCGACTTGTAAACATTCCAGTAGCTGGCAGCGGAGTAGGTTAGCTCTCCATGCGTTCGAATACATGTTCATACCTAGATACAATATTGAAAGCTAGACAAAAGGCGGCAAATACCATGAAAGCTTCATTAAGACCAATATCGGGAACAATTGCAACAACTTGAGGTATATGATTCAGGTGGGTCAAAGTGAGGAAACGTTGGTCCCAAAATGACGGTCCTTCATTCACATGAGTCCAGCATAAACGCAACAAGAGAAAGAATGCACCAAATATTCCAGTGGCAATATA
>JBBPKO010000048.1:44804-93968 GCA_038089295.1 Xerocomus amazonicus
TGAGGTATATGATTCAGGTGGGTCAAAGTGAGGAAACGTTGGTCCCAAAATGACGGTCCTTCATTCACATGAGTCCAGCATAAACGCAACAAGAGAAAGAATGCACCAAATATTCCAGTGGCAATATAGATGAATACGATCATAAGGATGCCTTCAACAGGACCGGAAAAAGGACCGAGGTACAGTACACCTGTGTGGTGCTCTTCCCACGTAGTCAGGTAGAAGTTGGCGAGGGTGGCGAACTGAGATGCAACAGTCCACCATGAACGACCCAAATTAAGTGCTCGAGCTGCTAAGATAACTTCGAGCTACAAAAGTCATGAAAACTCTGTATTCCCAACTACAATCAGTGTATTACCGTGGTATTAAGGGCATCACAACCTGATCATTCTGGATCAGCATGGATATACGGTGAACGGACCTTGATGCACACCGTGATCAAATAATTCGCCAAGTGGACCGGCCATTCCAGTTCTGCGTGCTTGTTTACTTCGGATTAATAGATATGGAAAAACACTCTTGACCGAGGTAACAACATCACTTACCCATCCACAGCATCGAAACTCTGGTACATGAAGAGGCCAAGGGCCCACCTACACACTCGGATGAGGTTACGGGGACACGACATAAAAAAGGGGCATACGTAAAATAAATCCACTGCGGGGGTCCAACGGGATCGTCCTTGTCAGTATAATACAGCGGATCGTAGATTAATAGGGTAAGGACATTGAAAAGGACTATAACAAGCCCAAGAAGTGTTATCTATAGTGGACATCAGTCCTATGTTCAGAAGTATGTTTGGAATCGTACTGTATTTGGTGCAACCGTTCGTGGCCAGAGAGTGATAAACCAGTTCCAGTACGGGCTGAGAATATACCGAGACACAAGTGACCTATGGAACGGTCGAGATATGTAGTGTGTGTAGATGTGGTGCGACGAACTTGTCCACACCCTTGTACGAATATTTCTTCAAGTTTCGAAGGGCCGTTGGCGATAGATAGGCCATGGTCAGACTTGAAGAAAGAGGCGCCAAGGCGTGCAGCAGTGGGACACGTGACCATTGATAACTATAACTAACCTAACTTTCTTTCATCCTTTCATCTCGTCTGCAATGTTGCACCAATTGCCGACAGAGATTGCTCTGCAAACGATATCTCTTCTTCCGCTACATTCATTGTATTCAATCTCTCTTGTGTCGCACGACTGGAATGCTTTAATTGCAATCAACGAACCTACCGTGTACAGAAATGCTGCAATAACCCACTGTTTCATTGATGAGGACCACTTTCGAACAGGTTCTACGCCTGTCAACTGGAAGGCCTACTGTCCGCTCACTTTTTGCGACGGGTGCTGATCATTGCTGATCCATCCATCTTCAGGCAGGAGACAATTGGAGATCGAGAGGGGATGGCGCGGTAAGGGGCCGTCTGTCGCTCGGGAACTGAAGGTGACTGGAAACACGGTGCACCGCATCAAAGTCGATCATGAGCTCGGTTTTGTCATCACAACTAGCCAGACGGGTGGCCTATTTGTGTGTGACATTCAAAGTGACCGCATCCTATGGGCTCTTCCTCAGGTCAGAAACATTTACATGGTATGTCCCGTGCTCACACTATTTCATCATAGTCACATGTTGTCCGTTATGCTCACTTGGAGTATGACCGGGGTTATATTGTTTTCAACCGATACGACAGTTGCAAGGAAGTCTGGCGACGCACCGTGGACACAGACGACGGCCAACACCCAGGAATGTCGCCCCCGGACAAAAAAATGCTTGATGCGTCCGCACAGGCTGCAGCGAAGTATGATTTCGCAGAAAGTCTTCATGGACACTTCAAAGCCTGGGCCCTTCTCACCGTACCTGAGGGTTCTCGTGCATTCCGCTTTTCGTACCCTAGCTTCCTGGCCGTAGCAACGAGGAATGCATACATCTGGGATATCCCGAGATTGCAACTAGTTTCGGTCGTTCGAGATATTCAACAACAACATCACGGCTTTCCGTTAGGTACCATCAACTATGTCGAGGTCAACGACCAGTATGTGTTCATTTGTGGTGGGGGCGGCTTGCGTATCTTTGCGCGGGAAGGCGGGGCGCTACTATACCACCTATCTACGAGGGAATTGTCTAGTGCAGCTTGGGACGTGTTACCACAGACTCCTGGTTTAGCATCGTCTATCGTACATCCCCAAACGCTCTTCAGCAACCCTCAATCTTCTAACCCCTTTCGTGGTGAATTCTTTGCATGTAGGTGGTATTTATTTCAGTCGTGTGGTCGGGATTTCGCTGATGGCCGTTTTCAGGCCATGTATCAACATCAGGGAATGATCTTGTCACTCTTACATCGAATGGCAGGTTAGTCATACTGCCTGGTTTCCAGCGCCTATTTTCTGGACCAAACATTTTCCACCACCGCGAGATCGCCATCATTCTTAACTTTCAACCATTCTCGAGCGATAGAGACATGTCTTGCTATCTCGCAATGGGCAATCAATGTGGAAAACTGGCCATTGCTACGGTATGCGTGCAGTTCGATCTTTGCACTCGACCCTTGAGCTGACATGTCTATCTTGTCTCTAGCGGAAAGGTATATATGTCATCTCTCCCGATTTTGACTTTAGCCGCCTGACCGCCGATTGCCCTCCCGAGCCGGGTGTTTCGGTCTGCCGATTGTCCAAGTTTGAAAACGCACACTTCCTCTCTGCCATTTCCTGTCTGCAGGTCACCCACGATGCGATATATTTTACGTACAAGGCCTCGCAGATGAACACTTCACTGGAGACCGCCCATCACCACCCCCATGGCGTGCACGCTCCTGACAATCCCCACGACTCAATTGATGTGGATGTCGTCCCAGACGTGGTCGACGCTATGGATGGTGGGTTTGTGGACGGATGGCAGGATGAAGATTCCGAAGATGAAGAGACTGAAACGGATAGCGAAGACGAATTCGGTCGGTCCTTTGGTCACCCTTTGTTTGTTCACTGCAGTACTCATGTGATCCGTAGAAAATGATCACTTGGACGTTATCATGCACAATTTGTTCTTACCTACAGCTTCGAACACGGTATACAGAGTAGGCTTCTAGTTGAGTAGGTGCTCCGTTTTGTTTGCGTTCTAAGTCAAGGTCCAAAAGCGCGTTATCTAAGAAACAATTACGATCCTGATTTATATCGATACGATCTGGTATAAGTCGACTATGGGCTTGCCGGTGATGACTCTGATACGCAAATATTTGTGGGTGGTATATCTGCCCGATGACTCTGAAACGTAAGTGACTGAACACGATAGCACCTGAGTAAACATGGGAAGCGAAAATTGGTTACGCCTGTGCCCACTAGCCTGCTGCTGAGTAGAATCTTCTGGTAAAATTTGACGATTGTCGAAAAGGTCGAGCGCGCAATACCAAGCAACTCTTCAAGAGATTTATCGTCCTCTCGAACCCCTTGTTTATGTTGTCTTTGTTCAGGTAGGACAAGGATTTGGCAACGTCGGGACAGCAACGTCGGGACATAGCGATTGATCAACAACCTTTTTACGGTCGTATTAGGGATGCACGAATTGAGGATCTGCTCACGGAGGCAGCGGTCGTCTTCCGGCGACGATACCTTGGCTTCGTAGAAGAGTAGCAAGAAGGCAAACGCCGCTCTCGTTGTCCTGGTCTCGACGCAAAACCGAGTCATATTTGGTTACCTAAACACTTTGAAGAGTATGTCCGTTTGTATCTTATCCTTCTCCGACAAAGACAAGAGCAAGTTGCATAACCACGAGAAGCAAAGAGACATCATCTGCCCATAGAGGGTTCCTTGCTTGAGCGAGAAGCTGTAGGACAAGCAGAAGAGAGGAAAACTCGATAGCGCGGTAGCCGCGTACAGCGCTATTCTTCTTTGTTCTCGTCCTTTTTTTCTTGGAACTTTTCTTCGTCAAGCTTCCCACCGCCACCTATTTCTTTGCCCCTTTCATCATTACCCTGCTCTTTGTCGCCACTCCCTTCTCCTCCCACTTCTTTGTCTCTCTTCTCTTCGCTATCCCTTATTTCGTCCTTTCCTTCAAAATTCTTCGCCTCGCTGACCTCCTCCTCAATTCTCCATCTTTCATTGCCAACCCTTTTACCATGGTCATTTTGTTTACCACACTTTTCTGCATCGCCAACACCCCCGCCCTTCCCTTTCCCATCTTTTTCTATGTCATGTTTCTGTTCACTGGCCCGAATCTGTGGATCAGTGTCGAGGTCGAAGTACCCCTTGATAATAACATTGACATCGAGTTCCTCGCCGTTGACGACCACTACCCTATCAAGACTGCGTGGCCAGGAGGAGAGCCCTTGGCAGGCTTTTTGGCAGACTTGATGACGAGCCTGTACTGTCTGATAATGAGGCTAGCCACGGCCACTAGATATGATACCAAGTAAGAAACAAGAACAAACCGAACCAGCCATGAACCAACCCGATAACAATAGGAATATAACTGGCGGGTTCGCGCTCGGCAGGAGTCTCGCAGTTGATTCCCTTCACGGCCGAATAAGACACATACACAACCGTTATCTCCCTTACCAACGATCTGCTCCGTTACATCGTCAGATAACCCAGATGGGCCGTTTGCATCGTGGCCCCCGATAGAGCCGCAATATACGTGGGCCCTGGCTTTCCACCAAGCCCAAACGAGACCGCCGGCGGGTCATTCCGCCCAGGATACAGCCCGCCCCAGAACCGCGAGTTGGCCATCCGGGAAACGCTTTGCGATCGTGTAGCTTCTGGGGGGTTATACTACCCCAGCCATTGTCTGCCTCTGTAGAGGTGGACGGTAGCCATCGCCGAGATGGCTTCTTTACCACCGAAAAGACCGGCTACACCAGCAGAGTTGCAGTCCCTGTAGGGGGTGTGCCCAGGGGAGGCATGAAAGGTATCAACGCCGTGCTCACCTCTGCGTATTGATACTCTAGAAATGCTTATGAAGGTCGGAAGGAATGAGGTCTGTACAGCGTAGGGTACGTAGCCCTGATCCGACAAATTGCATGTCTTCCATTGAGTGCTCAGGAAATCGGGGACTCAGGGAACTAACACGTATGTGGGGTACATACTGCGGAAATAGTGCTTCAAGAACGATTCGTTGGTCGCAACGAAATCCCACCTATTGATGAAAATTTGAGAGAAAAAAAACCATTGACGAGCAACTGTATGTCTGAAGTTCCTGCTGGTGCATGATGTGAGAAAGAGTCGTAGGTTGAACACTGCCTCGGTATAGTTTGGTCACCAGACTAGCCACAGTGGCCGACACTCATGCAGGCATCATATAGCGCAGCCACTCCGGCAGTGCAACGAGTAAAGCGGGTCTTGTCAAAACGGTTCATGCTTCGCGTTTCCCGGGTATGACCGCCGCTGGCTGCTGTGTGAACGACGTCCTGAGTGGATGAGCCTGGAACAGTGGTTCTAGTGCCAAATAAACCCGTCCACCACCAAAAGTGAGCAAATCTGGTAGAACGAACCTTGCAAGAGCTGCAGGAACCGTTGTCAAAGGCTACCGCCTGCCTACTAGAACAAGCGCGATTTGGTAGTCAAGTTATTCGAGTGAGCTCTTCAAGACCCAGCAAGCCTTTCACAAGGGCTGCATGAACATAATACTAATCTGGAAGAACTTACGGCGGGATGAGTGTCTTGAACTGTGTTCTAGGCATGGGGACATGCATTGTGATTGGAGGAGCCGGAAAATATAATACTCAGAGATCATCGAGCGCTCGAAATACGTTGCAAAATGAGTTGATATTTCTATACCGGCACGCTACTCTCTGGGAGGTGCTAAGACCTGGTTGGCTGGACAAGAAAACGTACAGATACAAGTCGGCTGTGATGAGTGTGTGACAGTGTGTGTGAATGGGCGAAGTGGTGTCCTGTCCGAAACGGGAACTAACCTAGAGTTGCGGGGCCGGATGGGGAAACATCTCGTAGATAAGGAGTGGTGTGGTAAGGGTGTGAGGAACAATGACAGATAGAAGGGAAGGCGAGCAGAAGGAGGTGCTGGATGAACGTTTGAATGCTGTGACTGGGTCCTGCTTGCAGGCCAGACTCGACATAGAACTATCTCACCCCAGCCATGATGCAGCGTAGATTCTCAATCAGACCCCCCCAGCAGAACATTCTGCAGACCTTGAGCACCTGAGAATAAGTCTAATTCGGAATTCATAATATGAGTGTGATACCATGGTAGCCCAAGCGTCGTGTACAACAAATCAATCTCTAACATATAACTAACAAGAATGACCTGGCGACAGCCCTGATACATAAATACAACTTGACCACCAACCGAGAGCGAACAACATAATGGGAATACGAATGTCATGATCAGGCTTGAAACTGCTAATGACGAAAACGCGTATCAGAATCGTCGCAGAACCTGTCGCGAACACCAAAATATCCGTGGATGGCTTCCGCCGCGTCATCAAGCAATCGCTTCAAAAGCGTTCTCTCGTCGCCCGGGAGGGCCTCGTCCTTCTCATCTAAATCCAAGTAGGTCAACGGATCAGATTTGTCGCCGAGGTTGACCAGTTGGTCGATGACCTTTCTCCTCCACAGTCCCCACACGGCCGTGTCGTTTGGGATACAGGAATGAAGAATCTTCTCACGACGACTACGTTCCTCGCCCTGCGATACTTTGACTTTGTGAAAGAGTAGCAGACAAACAAACACCGTCATCGTCGTCCTTGTTCCAACACGGAATCGGACAATGTCCGGTTTTCCAAGCGCATTGAAGAGTATGCCCATCTGTATTTTCTCCTTTTCCAGCGAAGACAGGTATGAATTATATCCCCACGAGACGACAAGCGAGGAGAGGAACATGATCTGACCAAAGAGCGACCCTTGTGGGACAAGCAGGAGCTGGAGAAGAAACTGCACAATGAGCAGGAGAGAGGAAAACCCGATGGCATGATAGCAACGTTGGGCGCCCTTTTCGATATCTCTCTGTGGTCCCGTTTCGAGATCAAAGTGCCCTTTGGTGATAGCGTTCACATCTTGTTCCCTTCCTTTAATCACCATCACTTCGTCCTCTCCCATCAGCATACCGTGGCCAGGAGGTGAGCCCTTGGCAGGGTTGTTGACCGATTTAATGACGAGCCTTCCTTTACCGATGACAAAGCTAGCCAACCCGCTGGAGATGATACCAAGCAAGATCATGGAGAAGCTGTACCAATCATAGACCAGTGCAGATAAGACGCAGGCGGCGACGCTGACAGTGATTGGGATAATAGCGAAGAGGGTGTGCTTGAGGGGTTGACGCTGCGGGGGCTTCACATAGTCAACTTCCTTCATCGCTAGATAGGAAACGTAGACAGGCCTCGTCTCTCTCCCATCAATCTTCTCTGCTGTTAGTTCCTTGCTCCGCTCCATCGTCAGATAGCCCAAATGGGCCGTCTGCATCGTCGTCCCAGATAAAGCCGCAATATACATGGGCCCCGGCTTTCCATCAAGCCCAAACGAGATCGCCGGCGAGTCGTTCGGCCCAGGAAACAGCCCGTCCCAGAACCGCGAGTTAGCCATCCGGCCAAAACGCTTTGCGATTGTGTAACTTCCAGGGGAATTGTACCACCCCAGCCACCGCCTGCCCTTGTAGAGGTGGACGGTAGCCATCGCCGAGATGGCTTCTTTACCACCAAAAAAACCGGCTACACCGGCAGAGTTGAGATTGAAAGTGGAACCCGCAAGAGGTGTACCAAGGGGAGGCATTGGGGGTATAGATAATCGTATCTCTATCCCACCCCTTCGATCCGTTATAAGTATGTAGACGGCATGAGGCGGGTTGGCTAAGATCGATAGGCGAATATGAAGCACAGCGTGGGTGGCAGCCCTGATCAATGCTCCCGCTGAGCGCTCGGGAACTCACTTTATTACAGGCGTGATGCACGTGCGATACGAGGTGTGTCCGATTTGTTTGTGGATGTCGTATTATGCATCTAGAACGATATCAGGAAAGGATCAGAGATTCAACAACTCAACGAATGCCACTAGACAAAGTTACTCCTGCTGCTACGGTGTGAGAGTGCGTCTTGTGTGGTTGACACAGGAAAACCGTACCTTTTTTTCGCGTCCACACATTGTGCAGCAACCTCGGAATGTAGTCACACACAGGAAGATACCGCATGTCCTTCCCCGTTACAGGAATTGCTGTGCCGCTCTAATGCTATTCGGCCCAGAGCGCGCTATAGTCATCCTGCGCAGTAACCTTCGAAACACGCCGTATCGCAGAAGCTCCGAAATTGAAAGAGCATTTCAACTACTTCCTACTACTAATCGCTTTTTTGACTCAGTGAACCACGACGGACATCGTTCCCTCAAACCGGCACCACCTGTGCAAATCCAGCCAGTAAGGCTATTCAGGATCCGATTTGGGTCCTCAGCAGATCATCCCGGATGTGAACTAACCCTCAGAGTTGGAACGTCCCTGTTCAGTAGACGTTAGTTTCAAAACTGTAGGCCACTCTCCCAACCCACACTCACCAATGGTGATTTAATTACCATGTCTTGCTTGTTTTCCAGCAGGTGTTGAATGTTGCTGCCTAGGAAGTGGCGTTGGGTGCCTGTACGGAGACTCTTCACAAAGATCACGTAGTGCTTCATCGGCGTCACAGCACGGGATATATTGCCATTCAAACATGCCTCGTAGATGGAAGTCCGATCACTATTTTTCATCGAGGTGCTCGCCAAATTGTCCACCCCAGAGGCGATTGGATGCTGTTTGAGGTTCCAAAGCTTTAAGCCTCGAGTGCTTCCAACTTTCATCGCCCCACTCTGCCCACGAAATCGTGCCAATGTCCCGATACCGCAGGTGCAGTGAAGGTAGCAAGCGAACTGGTTTTCAAAAACACAAATCAAGATAACGTGTCTCGTTTGACACGGCCTTTTTGCCGGGAGGAAATGACCTGACTTCGGCAACTCGGCTCCAGCATGCAGCTACGCTACGTATTTGGAGCTAACCCGCAAGCCTTTTTGCGAAGACGACGCATTTATCGTTCGACTTTCTTTTCGAGCAGTCCACGGCACTGCAGTAGTTCTCGTGCACTCGTTCGCGCCGCTGCGTGGCTAGAGTCAACCTAGTCGAAGAGATGGTAAAGGTGGAATGCACAAGCCCATCCGGGCCGTTCTTGGCGGCATGCGATAATTGGCTGGTGCCTCAGGGCTCTTGCCTCTGCAACCAAAGCCGGAAAAGTGACGTACAGTTTCGACCAATGGATCTTACTTCGTACCGGGTATCGGCAATGTTTACTTACTACTTCCTTCCTGTGGGTCCATGTAAGGAGGTTCGATCGAAGCTATTAATGAAGATGAGACTCAGTCATGTGAGTAGGACTAACGACGTGTGTGAAAATATGCCCTAAATAGGAACTGCCGACTATGTATATACTTACTGCAAGAGTCCAAACAGAAACATGGCGCGATGTGCGAACAGGACAAAGGCGAAAAGTACGTGGAACAAGGAAACGATGTTTTCAGAATAGCGGTGAACGCCGCTCTCCAACGATCGACAACACGCCCCCTCCCCACTTGTCCACCCCGCATCGCAACCCGTCTATCCGCGCTGCCTCTGTGGGCTGGCCAACTCCCTTGACAGGGCTGAAGATAGGCAGCTGGTAGCCTAAACGGTCTCGGAAGGGCGACGGTAGGGGCAGCAGTAGTCTCCTGACGAGAGCTTTCACAGGCTTGAAACCGTTTACCCAACCCGTTCCACTTATCTGTCCTATACCCGTACTATACATGACCTGAATCTCTTCCCTCTCATGGCCCAACCCAAAGAGGGGTGCCCGACGGACGGGCAAGCAGACAGACAGTCCGAGGATCCTCCCTCGCACATGGACGTAGGACTATCGCCTTCGGCCATAGTCGCTCACACAAGAATGAAATCGGTCCGTGTGAGCTGGGATGAATTACCATTCTCCGTGACTTACGATGCGCCTCCACCGGACAAACTAGGTCGACAACGCGAGTGCGCGAGACGAGACAAGGTTCAAGGTCAAACTCACCAGGACTGAAAGACCTGCTGTATCAGAACAATAGATATATCAGGTTGAGCGGGGCGCGAAAGCCTGGAAGCATGCAGCGAATGGATAATTAACGAATACAGTAGGACAGGTAGCGCAGACCGTCGACCAGTCCGACCTTGGGGATCCACTGGTTGACGCTAGCGTGCCTGGAAGTTCAGAACAGAGATCGGGAAAGGTGCTTTAAGTTTGACAGCGTACTTGGGTAAGAGAACGATACTACGGACATACATGTAAGGAGAACCGCGCGGGCTGTCCATCGTAATAATCCATGAGACTACAGTACTTCGATGACATCAGTGTGGGCTATAATGTCTTTCCAAGGAACCTCATCGCGCATCCGAACCACAATCATGCTATCAGCTGCGACCCGTTTGTATTCCTTCCATGTCAACTTCTCCAACAACAGCGCACCAAAAGGTTGTTTCAGGCGAGCAACCAATCGCAGCGCCTGCGTCGCGTCATCTAGTTCCGAGTCCTCTTGTTTGAGGAGTGAGCTGATCCAGGGGTGACAAAGGTAATACTTCTTCTCTGCACCTAGCTCATTCGCCGTCTGTATTTCGATGTCCCCGAATGCAGCGGTCACCGCGTGATGTACAAAGAGGTTCGTCTGTGCATCTCGTCCTGACGGGCAGATAAGTCGAGTGATTTTAAAACGGATGCAAGGGAGTTGCAGTCGTTGGAAGTGGCAAAATGGCGATGAAAGATTGCTCAATCGATTGTAGAACTCTTTCACGAGGGACAAGTCGGTCATTGACGAGCGCAATTCCAATACAGTGCGATCCAACTCGGACACCTCCATGTGCGGAACATGTTGGGGAGTGGGTCGATCATAGGCAGCGATGCGCAAAGGCAGGCAACTATTGTATTCGTTTGCAGTTCCAGTCCAGGCAAGTAGGGTTGAATCCCCCGATCCAGTCAAAACACACTCCAAGAGTCGCCCGAATGCGATGGTACCTTGGCCATATGCAATTGGGATAGATGCCTTCAGGATACCAAGTAGAGCGTATGCCTCATCTTCCAGGCACGTTGATTTCCGTCCTGATGCCAGATAAAGTTTCTCCCACGCTCGGTCAAGGCCGGGTCGAAGGGTCAACACCTGCCCGGCGGATACCTGTGGCACCTCCATTTGTCTGACGATCTCCAGCGACTCCTTGTGGTTCCATGGTTGCTCAAGCCCAAGATAAGGTTTCCAGTCTTTCGTGTAGAATCTGACTACCTTAGCTGCCTGATATTCCTGGTATGTCCAGATCCTGGAGTTCCAGATGCTCTCCTTCAGGGCATCCTTTTTCTTTTCGCCCGACGAGACATTGCAAAGCCGGATCAGAGTGAGGGTCGAATTGAAATACCAGTCAAACATGGAGTTGAGGGACAGTTCCAATATCCGAGAGCTCGTTTTATCAATGCAGCATGTGTCGCTCCACGCCCACCGAAACCCGAGCTTCCGCGAGAGTTTGCAGAATTCCTGCAATTTGTCATTTGCGGATGATATTCCCAGTTTGTAGACCGTGATGCGTAGGACTTCCAGTAATACAGGTTCGCCATGTTCCCATCTATGAGAGAACATGACATATTCGTAGAATTTCTCGACCTCTTTCCGAATCCACGGATCGTCTAGTTGTCTTGTCATAGATGATACAAGTTTATGAAAAATCTGATGTTCCTCAAAGGCGCGAGCTAGCTGTGGCTTCTCGTTCAGACAACCCGTGGTAGTGTCAATGAGCACCTCTGGCATAGGGGAGATGGTTGTTCTGACGATGTTCTGAATCGTAGGTCTGGCGTCGACATAAAGGGAACGGCGTGCTACTGCCCATATCAGGCAATATGGCCGTCGGCATCGACAGGGCAACTCACTGGATGGAAGTTTCGAGAGCATCGTCTTAAATGCCTCAACCGCCTCTTGATAACGATTCGCCCCGTGTAACGCCGCGTGTCTCTGCTCGTGGCCTAGATGGGATGACTCGTCGAGCTTGACCACCTGAAAACTGGATTAGTGACATTGACCACGGCGACGAGACGTAAAAGCATACCTCGTCGGCATCCTTCAGAGCGTCTTCCCATGCCTCCAGCGTCAATCGTACTCTGCTTCGCTTGATTAAAATATCCATGCGGTCAAGCGAGTCGAGCAACAGCATTGCCGAGAGGAGTCTGTCAGCTTCGCTGTAGTTGTGGGAGCCCAGTGCGGCGTCGGCAAGTTTTCTAAATCTTTCTATGCGTTTTTGTTTGAAGTCTACAACCGGTAGCTCGGACAAGGTCTAGCGGCATCGTCCTATGGCCACTCACCACGTTCCCACTCCACCCACTCGTTTACGGCATTTGTGTCTGCTACGAGCTCGCCTTGCATGCGTCGAAAATACTCAATTGCTTCGACATCGCGACCAGTTTCCTCGAGGGCGTCATATACCGCACGGTAAATGACGAATTTTGAGAGGTTAAACTAGGCCAAAAAAAAGATATTTTAGCATGACGGATGTACTGTCACGTACAGCTTACCATGTTAGAACCTTCCAATGCTTCATCTATTGATCCGTGAAGCAGCGATGTACCCGCCCACTTGGTTAGTAGACGACTTGAGGTCGACGGACCGAGGGAGAGTGCAATGGTATAGGCGTCGAGCGCTTCCTTGTATGTCTTGGCCGTCGATGCTTCATCTCCGATCCTTTCGAGCGCAACAATACATTTGTTTGCAAATCCTGGGAGTAGCAGTTGGGGCCACTTTACTACATTGCGATGAAGAAACCCACCAGAGAGCCAGTCCATAATGATCTCGTCGACTTTCACCTCGTCAGGCATGGATCCGGCATGCTCGAGGAAATGTTTCGCAGCGTTGATGATGTCGCCTCCTGCATACAATATTTCACACCGGAGTATCTGTTGGTGAACATGAACAGTCCGTTGAGAATCGGCAAGTTTGGCAGAGAGTTGTCGATTGGTTTCCTCGAGGTCCACTGACGAATGTGAATGAACGAGGACTGATGAGTCAAAATACGCACCCATATCCTCACGCAGGCACCGGATGGCCCCCTGGAAGTGATTTTCCTTCTCTTGAGTTATGCGGTGAGAGTCCGTGAGCCGAATACGGAGTTCTTGGATAGCTTGTTCGTGGCCCGCTCTCATATGTGAAAGACTAAGAACTGTAGCGGAAAATACTTCATAGAAGTCGTGCTGATGGTGAGAATGAACGCACCAGATGCATTTTTCTGCTTACGAAGATCCGCAAGTGATGAGCGAACAGTTTCATTTGCAATGATAAGGTAAGAAGCGGAAAGTGCATCGCATATATTCCACAATGTGATTTTTTTGTCTCCAGAAATTACGAGGTCATAGCATTCTGAGATCGCGATAGAGTCGATACGATGAGGATGATGGATCGATGAATCGATTTTCTGGCGGGTAGAGGTATCCCAAAATGAGACAGATGAACCCGTAGCAACTGCAATAAATTTGCCGTTGCTCGCCAAGGAAATGCACTGTGGCGCGCCCTCGTTAATGTGCCATTTGTGGAGAATCTTCCCGGAGGTGACATCGAGATGGTAGACTTTGCCATCCTTGGAGGGGAAAAAGAGTTGGTTGCTGTCGCTAGTCCAAGCAATGGATAGACAATCGACTGGGATCCTTTGGACGAGGATGTGGCCATCCTGACCGTCATAGACGCGAAGAGAGTTCTCGCCGCGACACTCTGAGCCAACGGCCAGAAGAGAGCCGTTGGGTGAGAACTTGACCGTATGAACATCTTTGTCGTGTTTCCAGTCGCGTAGTTTTTCGCTAGTCGACAGTGACCAGACACAGACGGTTTCCTGGGATCCAGTCACGATTTTCGTCGCATCCGGTGAAATGTCCAAAGCGTACACCGAATCCTGGTGTGCATTGAACTCGCTCACTTTTTCGCGACTCTTTGCGTCCCACACTATCACTTGGCCGTGGTCACGTGTCCCAGCGACAATCCACGTGCCATCTTGCGAGACTGCAATGCTGTAGACAAACAAGACTCCCCGCATCCATCGGAGTCCCTACCTCACTGCCGTCTTCCACGCGCCAGCATCGAATCTTCCTGCTGTCCTTGCCACTGCCCACGATGTGCTCGCCATCAGTGAGAAATTTGACTACCTCTATGTAATTTTCAGTATTGATTTCAATCGGCTTCTGTTCAAGGACGGTCTGAAATCTGTTTTCGTTGGTCCTTCGCCTCACTTACCACCCCTTTGTCTTTCATTGTGTCCATTCGCAGACTGCTCCGAGAGGATGGTCGGCTTGGATCCCCTCTTCTCGTTAGCATTCCGGTGGCATACTCACTACTTATCCACCAAGACATACTTGGCCGGGTGCTGGAATGGCGAAAGGAAGGGTGTCCTTATGAGCTCCGCCTGGAACGCACGTTTTTATCGCCCACGATCACCCTGTGTCCAGGACCCACAGCCAGAAATAGATGCTCCAGAGACCGATAGAATTTGCGGTGGTGATGATAACGGGGGGATGTCTGCGTCCGTCATGTCTGCCTCGTGCGACGCCTGTCGAGTGTGTTGCTTGATGAGTAGACAGTCTATGGCAGCGCACATCAACGAAATGGACCAGTTGGTCAGCGAGCACGTCGGGTTTAGATGGCGAGTGCGGGAGGGTTAGGGGCATGGTGAAACCTCTAGATCTGACACTGACACCCTCGCTTACAGGCTATTCCACATCGCATTACTTCGCGTAAAATCGTAGAGCACGAACGACACATGTGTGTAGAAGAAATCGAATGGAATGTGTGTGTTCAAGGCATCCCGCTTTTTCCGTGCTACCAGCGTTCGGCCCAATTGCACCCACACTACTCTACAACACGCCTACAGGTATTTCCAGAGAACCCGATGTCGAATGGGGTTGTCGAGCAAGCAGGTGGCCCTCTGGCACAGGCAGTTGGATGTCCGACAAACCTGCAACACGCTAAGCCCACCACGACGAGCTCAGAAAGCATGTCGGTGACTGCTGCATGGATGTGGATGCAGATGGAGCTGTGATAAGAGCGTCTGCTTCTGGCGAGGCATCCGCCGGTATGGGCAACAGCTCCGGTCGGTGACGTGCAGAGATGCCAGACGGGAGTAGGTCAATTCAGCCGGCGAGGGCATGTGTGGTGGGTTCCCCGTCCTGGGGTGAGGACTCCTAGTCCCCGAGAATGGTGTGCAGGATCCAGAGTTCCAACTCACTACGCTCGAATCGATCGTCCAGTGGCTCAGTTGGTCAACATTAGAGTGTAGAAGTTAGGAAAGAAGCAGCGACCCCGGGGTCCTTGTGGCTCAACAAGCTAGATACGAAGCTCGTCGATCGTCTCTCATGTCCTTTCACTACATCGAATTGTGAGTATTTCCTGTTGCAATCAACAAACATCTTAGCGCATACATACATTGATAGGATCACCAATGTACGGCGTGGAAAAGGAATCATAAGGAACCAACGAGGCGACGTTTTGTCCTTCGCATCAGGACGACAAATGACGTACCCGATTTGCTGGTGTTTAAAACCATTGCGCGAGGCTGATGAATTCGTGCTCGTAGCAATAGATGCGTCCGAATTTCCTGAAAAGCGGACCAGTAAATCCAGACTACGGGAGGCAATTTGAAGACCATCCCCCCATCTAGATGATTGTCAACACAAAAGACAGGGTAGAGACCCATTTGTTCACACCGGAAGACGGTCGCGGTTGGAGAATTGACTGATCATTCTGACTGTTATGGATACGGAGAATTACTTCCAGACGAGCAAAGGTAGTGCGTCGGGTGAAAACTCGATAGTGAGAACGAGTTCATTCTGTCCTAGACTAGGAAAGTGTCCCCTGGCCATCGCCCAGGCAGCCTTGGTCATACTTGAGCGCACTCAGAACCTCCCAGAAAGATAGATAAGGACAAGTCCGCACAGTTAGTGTTGTATAGGGCCCGGCTCGGCTCAAAAGCCCCGACTCGGGCTCGGCTTTCGAGGGGTAAGGCTTGTAGAAATGTCAAGCCGGGTTCTTATACAGAGTTCGGGCCTGGCTCTGGCTTAAGCCAGGTTCATATAAATCTCGCCTTCCTCGTCATTTCCATGTAGACTCTCATTGTCCAATGTACCATCACCCAAAAAATCATCGCAGCCCTCCTCTGAGACTGAAGTACTACTTTTCTTTTCTAGTAACGTCCCTAGAGCTGTGGCTCCTTGGTGGATGGTGACTGTCGTTTACAGGATGCTGTATGTGGTGTATGTAGTGGGCTGTCTTTGTTGTGGTACATACTACTATCCTCCTTCTACCTCTGAAGACACAGACAGATCACACAGGTAGATGGGGTGATACAGCCACAGGATTACTTAATTAGCGGTAAACAAAGCCTTTACCCTGCCTGCGCACCAAACCAGTCTAACAGACGGAAGAGCAGATCATGTCAAATTAAACACTTGAGACATTAAAGAGTTTCTACGATCTCTCCTTTGAGTCGATTGTGTCGATTGCTGATCGTAATACCAACTGACGAAAAAGCCCGTTCACTGGAAACTGGGGTAGCCATGACAAGGAGATGATCACGCGAGTGACGCCCAGACTGGATAGCGCACTGCGTTTAGCCCCCACCACTGAACAACTGACATACCGGGTGCAAGAAGATCTTTGGAGTTAAGATAACCGTAAAACCCTTTGCTCCAGGTATTGTAGTATTACGATAGTCCATTTGGGTGGGAAGTCATCTGTGTCGTGGGTCTCATCGTCAGAGAGGTTGCGTAAGGGTTAGCTGACTTTTCCGTATGCAGATGATACTACTGTTTTTTGAATAATATTGGCACTATTCAATTCCATCACCCAGTCACGATCACGTCCGACGGTCGCTGTTCCCGTATATTCGCCAACCCACTTTCTACGTCTTCGAGCGTTGATACGAGCACCCTTTGATCCAGCGTCGAACCGCGGTCGGGAGGTACGCCAGTAGGCGGCGCCATCCCGTTGGCCCCCGCGTTCGATGGCCATGGGCGCACGTACGGCATCACTGGGTCGCGCTACACCCATAAGCACGAGTACGGTTGAGTCCTGGAGGAGGGACAACTCTATACGATTCCGGCACATGCGGACGTAGCGAGCGCGGAGGAAACGCCAGGAAGTCCACACGGAAGTACAGCCTCAAACTTAACTGACTTAGCAGTCCATACCTCACTGCTGACCGTACTTTGCTTCTCTTGATTAGGATATCCAGGCGGTTCCGTGGGTTGAGCAACAGTGCTGCCGAGTGGTGTCTGCCAGCTTCGCTGTAGTTGTCATAGCTCAGCGCAGCCTCAGCAAGTTTGCTAATCTGTCCATGCATCTTCATTTAAAATCTGTAATGGATGCTCTGCAAGGTCTAGTCTGGTGACGACGTCCCGTGATCATTCACCGCGTTCCCGCTCTTGCCAACCCGCCAGCGAAACTCGGGTCTGCTACGAGCTCGTTTTGCATGCGCCGAAAATATTCGGTTGCTTCGATAATGCGAGCAGCATCCTTGACGTCGCATATCGTACAGTGAGTGACGGACTTCGGGAGGTTGAACTGGGCAAAAAAAAGACCTATCAGTATGCCGAACATAATGCCATGTACAGCTTACCTCGCTGGATCCTTCTAATCCTTCGTCTATTGGTCCGTAAAGCAGCAGCGCACTTGCCCACTTGGTCAGGGGACCCTCTGGAGTCGACGGGCGGAGGGAGAGTGCAGTAGCAAAGGCATCGAGTGCTTCTTCGTAATTCTTGGTCGCAGACGCCTCATTTCCGATAATTTCGAGCACGATGACATATTTGTTCGCGAATCCTAGGAGTAACGGTTGAAGACTCTTCACCACATTGGGATGAAGAAACCTACCGGAAAGCCAGTCCATGATGATCGTGTCGGATATCACCTCGTCAAATATTGTCCTGGTACACTCGAGAAAAATCTTTGCAGCGCTGATGATGTTGTCGTCTGTATACAATGTTTCACACTGGTGCTTCTGTTGGTGCGCACAACAGCGACACGGAGTTTTCGATTGGTTTCCTCGAGATCTGCTGACCAATGCGAACGAACAAGAACTGATGAGTCAGAGTACACACCCACATCCCCGCGTAGGGACCGGATGGTCTTCTCTAAGCGATCTTCTTTTGGTTGAGTTGTGCGATGAGAGTCGGCGAGCCGGACATGGAGTTCTTGGATAGTTCTCTCGAGGTCTGCTGACGAACGTGGATGACTGAGAGCTGTAGCAGAAATTGCATAGAACTCGTGTTGACGATAAGAATGAACGTACCAGAAGCGCATCTCTGCTCACGAAGAACTGCAACTAAAGAGCGAACGGTGTCGTTTGCGGTGACAATGTAAGAAGCAAAAAGTGTATCGTATAGATTCCGCAACGTGATTTTGTTGCTTCCGGCGATTACGAGGGCACAATATTCTGGGATCGTGATAGAATCAATAGGATGAGGATGATGAACCGATGAACCAATATCCTGGCATGTAGAGGTGCCCCAAAACGAGACCGACGAACCCGTGCTGGCTGTGATGAATGTGCCGTTGCTTGCTAGGGAAATGCAATGACACTTGTCCCTGCAACGGGCCATTTGGAGAGAATCTTCCCGGGGATGACACAGATGGTAGACGTTGCCATCCTTGGAGAGGAAAAAGAGTTGCTTGCTGTCGCGAGTCCAGGCAATGGACAGACAATCAATTGAAATGCTTTTGACGAGGATGCGGCCGTCCTGACTGTCGTAGAGCCACAACACTCCGAACCGAGAGCCAAAGGATAGCCGTCTGGTGAGAACTTGACCGCACGAACAGTCTTGTCGTATTTCAGGTCGAGTAGTTTTTCACCAGTCGACCGTGACCAGACACAGACATCGCCAGACGATCCAGTCGCGATTTTCGTCGCATCCGGCGAAATGTCCAACGCGTACACCGAATCCTGGTGTGCATTGGACTCGCTCACTTTTTGGCGACTCTTTGCATCCGACACTATTATGTACTTGTCCACGATCACGGGTACCAGCAACTGTCTTGCGAGACCGCAATGCTATAGACAAAACTCCCCACGTCCGTTGGAGGCCCCACCTCAGTGCCGTCTTCCACGCACCAGCGTCGAATCTTCCCGCCCGCTTCACCGTCGACGATGTGCTCGCCATCGGCGAGAAACGCGGCTACCTCCACGTAATCTTTAGTACTGATTTCAATCGGCTTCTGTTCGACGACTGTCTGAAGTCTGTTTTCGTTGGGTCCTCCGTTTCACCTATCAAAGCTTTATGCTTCATTCTCGTCAAGTCCATTTGCAGACTGTTCCTCAAAGACGGTCGGCTTGATTCTCCTCTTCTCGTCAGTATTTTCGTATGATTGTCCCACGATACTCACTACTTGTCGACGAGAACATGCTTGGCCGGGAACTGGATTTATGATGAAAGTAAGAATAACCTTACAAGCACCGCCCAGAAAGTACATTCTGGCACATTTGCCTCGTGTTCCAGCTCATCATAAATGGTCAGCGTGGTGCGAGTTACAGGTGGGGACGCCAGTATAGCACAGGTCCTCCCAGGAGTGGAGTTGCTCCGTAATGTCATCCAGTAGGTAGCAAGAGTTGGTGGCACAGCTTCTCTATGAGATCATGCACACAATCGAAAGAGCTCATGTAATTCAATAAAGTGGATTCTGCCGATTCAGCCATGGCGTCTAAAACCTCCGGCGGGAACGGAGGGGCTAGAGGGGGCCTTATGCCTGCCTGGTGCATTCGCAATGCAGGGATGCAGGGAAGGCCAGGGGGGCCTCTTTAGTCTACTTTTAGATAGGAAATGGATCGAAAAAAAAGAGTCAGTGGCAGTTTCATCGGGATCAGATCACCCAAATCAATATTTCAATAAATAATGCTAGGTTTCCTTTTTTATCGATTGGTCAGTATCATCGAGAACGATGAATCGAAGGCAAATGAGACAATATCATGGGCAGCCAAGCAACATGAACATAACAGGATCGAATTGACCAACAGTCGCGAGCGAACAGGGGAATAGTTTCGTACAAATGTCCGTGTCGTGACTAGCCTTGGAACTACTACTCATGTATCAGAGTCGTTGCGTAACCTGGCGCGAAATCTGAAATATTCATGGATACCTTCCTTTGCGTCATCAAGCAACTGGGCTAAAAGTCCCTCATCGTCACCTTGGGGAACCTCCTCCTTGCCCAAAGCCAAGGAGGTCAATGAATCGAATTCGTTGCCGAGGCCGATCATTTGGTCGATAACCTTTTTCCTCCACAGTTCCCATACGGCCGTGTCGTTGGGGATACATGAACGGAGAATCTTCTCACGACGACCGCGTTCCTCGGCCTCCGTCACTTCGGCTTCGTGGAAGAGCAGCAGACAAACGAGCACAGTCATTGTTGTCCACGTCCCAACGCAGGTTCGGATAATGCGCGGTTTTCCAAGTGCATCAAAAAGTATGCCTGCTTGCAACTTCTCCCTTTCCAGCGAAGACAGGTATGAATTGTACCCCCACGAGACCACAAGCGAGGAAAGGAACATAATCTGTCCAAAGAGTGACCCTTGCGCAAGGAAGAGAAACTGCACGATGGGTACAAGGGAGGAGAACCTGATGGGATAGTAGCAACGGTGCGCGCCCTTCTTCTTGTCACCTTGCTGTGATTCTACTTTGACATTAAAGCGCCCTTTCGTGATAACGTTCACGTCATGCTCCTTTCCTTTGATCACCATCACTTCGTTTTTCCCTATCAGGATGCCGTGGGCGGAGGGAGAGCCCTTGGCAGGCTCGACAAATTTAAGAACGAGCTTTCCATTGCCGATGATAAGGCTAGTCCACCCATTGGAGATGATGCCGAGCAAAATCATGGAGAAGCTGTGCCAGTCATGGGCTAGCCCGCACAAGACGCAAGCGGCGACACTGACAGTAATTGGAATGATGGCAGAGAGGCCAAGCTTTGGGGGCTGACACTGTGGAACGTCCTTTACTTCCTTGGTCACGAGATAGGAGACATAGATAGGATCCGTCTCTCTCGTACCAATATCAGCTGCTATCGACTCCCTGCTCCGCACCATCGTCAGATACCCTAGAGCGGATGTCTGCATTGTCGTCCCGGAAAAAGCGGCAATATACTTGGGCCCTAGCTTCCCATCAAGGCCAAGCAAGACAGCTGACGAGTCGTCTGCGCTAGAATTCCTGTCAGCTATCCGGCTAAAATGTTTTGTGACCGCGCGGCCTCCGGGGGAATTATACCACCCCAGCCATCGCCTGTATTTGTAGAGGTGGATGGTATTCATCGCTGAAACGGCCTCTTCAGAGCCGAGAAACCCGGCCAAGCCGGCATAGTTGAGGTTGAACTCGGATGTGGGGGGTGTGCCAAGGGGATGCATTTTGAGGAAGACGCCATGCTCACCTCTGTCCAATAAATGCTCGGGGACGACAGGTAAACTCCCCGAAAGACTGGTAGGGACAAATCTGTACTGCACGGCAGGTCACACAGCATAAATACTAAAAATATGCCTTCCATTGAACGCTCAAGAACTCAGGGTTCAAGTAACGAAATCTATGAGCTCTGAAAACTTACTTGAGTCCTGGACCGTCCGGGACACCCCGTTTAAGATATATGGGCATCACTTGCCCCACCATCGTCCGATCAGGGTTCTCGCTAGCCTACAAAAACTCGTCAAATAATAACGTCATCTAGACTGTTTTTCTGGAAAATTCTGCCCATGAGTTATGCCGTACCTAGTCTGAAGTTTCCAGTCGCGTGTGAAGTTGATAGCCAACACATGCCCAAGTTCCATACAGCTTGGCCGCCACGGCAGTGTAGTCAAGAAAGGCAGCCCCTGTGCAAGCGGGTGCCATGTTTCGTTTCCTTTAAGAGTATCAAGGAGAAGCGGAATTGGGAACAGACGGCAGAGTTGTGCTGTTGACTAGGTTCGACTTTACAGCGACCCGGGCAAATGCACCGTGAAGGAGCAGCCTGAGGGCAAATATGTTAGTGGTCTTGGAAATGAGATTGGTCGAACCACCTCCCGCTCTATCAAGCTCTGCCCGGGACGTCGACAGATGAGTGGGAGTCTGAGATGGTGAATTCCTTGGTGCAGTATTAGATTTGGGCAGCAAAGGGAGTAAAACCGGCATCACACAGGTCGTAGAGTCCTAAGCGTTGGGCCAACAACCGATTCTAATACAAATCAGAGACTTGCGAACTTAGCCTCGCGTAGTTTCTGAAATCCAGAACATTCATAAACTACTGGCCTGGAATGCTGGAGAACGATGAGAGTTCATGATACGAGTGATGCCGTGGTAGCTGGCACAAGTGTAATATAGTCCTTAACCTATAGCTACATAACGGCAACAGTGACCAGTTAACCCGGCGATGGCTCTGATGCATGAATACAACAAAAGGGGCTTGACCGCCAGCAGTCAAGAGCAAACAATATGATGGGAATACGAATGTCGCTTCAAAAGCGTTTTCTCGCCGCCCGGGAAGGCCTCGTCCCCCCGTCGAAACCTAAGTCAATGGATTGGATTCGTCGTCGAGGTTGACCAGTTGGTCGATAACCCTTCTCCTCCACAGTCCCCACACGGCCGTGTCGTTTGGGATACATGAATAGAGAATCTTTTTACGACGACTGTGTTCCTCGCCCCGTGATACCTTGACTTTGTGGAAGAGCAGCAGAAGAACAAACTCCGTCATTATCATCCTTGTTTCAATACGGAATCGGAATGGCTGATCTTCCAAGGGTATTGAAGAGTTATCCTTTTCCAGCGAATACAGGTATGAATTATATCCCCACGAGACGACAAGCGAGGAGAGGAACATGATCTGACCGAACAGCGACCATTGCAGGACCAGTAGGAGTTGGAGGCGAAACTGCACGGTGAGCAGAAGAGAGGAAAACCCGATCGTTGAGCGTCCTTCCCACCACTCGCCCGCGTTCCTGTCTCGAGATCAAAGTGCCAGCGTTTACGTCTTGTTCTCTCCCTTTAATCACCATCACTTCGTCTTCTCCCATCAGCCGGTATACGGTGGCCAGGAGGTGAGCCCTCGGCAGGGTTGTTGACCGATTTAATGACGAGCCTTCCTTCACCGATGACAAAGCTAGCCAACCCGCTGGAGATAATACCGAGCAAGATCATGGAGAAGCTGTACCAGTCATAGACCAGTGCAGACAAGACGCAGGCGACGACGCTAACAGCAATTGGGATTATAGCAAAGAGGGCATACTTGAGGGGTTGACAACTTCCTCCATCACTAGATAGGAAAAACGTAAATAAGACTCATCTCTCTCCCACCAATCTTCTCTGCTGCTATTTCCTTGCTCCGCTCCGTCATCAGATAGCTCAAATGAGATGTCTGCATCGACGTCCCGGATAAAGCAGCAATATACTCTTCCCGTCCGGTCCGAACGAAATAGCTGGTGAGTCGTTCGGGCCAGGAAACAGCCCATCCTAAAACCGCGAGTTGGCCATCCGCCGAAGCGCTTTGCGATCGTGTAACTTCCGGAGGAATTATACACACCCCAGCCACCGCTTGCCTCTGTAGGGGTGGACTGTAGCCATCGCTGAGAGGGCTTCTTTACCTCAGAAAAAACCGGCTACGCCGGCAGAGTTGAGATTGAAAGTGGAGCCAGCGAGAGGTGTACCAGGGGAGGCATTTGGATATAGATCGTCGTGCTTATCTCATCGTCGTGCTTTCTCATCTTACAGGCAGGCTTGGTGAATAGGCAAAGGGCAGTGCGGGGTTGGAGCCGGCCCTGATCCTAAAACGTGTTTGTCTTCCATTGAGCGCTCGAGAACTACTCACCACAAGCGTGGGATTCAGGATGTAACCATATATTCGTGGAGTCATGCTGTATGGATCATGCTTCTAGATCGATTCGAGTGATAGGGTTTCCTCATCTTTTGTGAAGAGAACGATTCGACGAATACTAGACAAGGCCTCCATTCCTACTATTGTGAGGTTATTACCGCCTCACAGGACAGGACACTCACATATCACACAGGCCATGCATCAGAACTCGCCTTGAGTCACGGCTAAACGGAGTCTGTCCATCCAGTGTGTGACATGCTGTGAGAGTCCTTCCAATTTTCGGGCGCCGAACTAGGGGTGAGGGGCCAAACGGGGGGGTTAGGATGGTAAGGCGAAGCCACACACACATTGATTATTACAAACTGTGAAGACCATTATCGGTTGAGTATGCACGACAGACGTTCACCACGTGCACACGACCCAGACCCTTGGGAATGATCATACAAATACGCCAGACAGTAAGCAGGGACAAAAAGCGCGAGAAGAACGGGATAGAACAAGAAGTAGACAGGAAGAGACTAGCACGACACGCGCATCCAACGTGTTCAACGCTTGTGCCTTGAAAGCATCTCCACACAAAATTTGCTACAATCGATTGCGAGGTGTCTTCGGAGTTGCACTATCGGGCCCGCTTGCAGTCACAGACGGCGACACCTGGAGTCCGTCGAAGTTTTGCATGTCTCGTATGATCCAAGAATGGTTACTCGCCGAGGTCAAACGAAGACCTTGGAACAAACATTGGAGTCGTGCCGTCGACCAGGCTTGAATGAAGATGTGCCACGGACACAGAAAGATGCGTTACCGGCCTTAGAAATGAGACTAGTCGAATCACTTCACACCCTATCAAGTTCTGCCCGGGACAGTACGTGTGCCCTCACAACAGGAGGGTATTATTTGACTTTGAAATTTGCGGCAAGGGGAGCGAGAAGAGACTGCCAAGCAGACTGGGGTGGGTCTGGAGGCTAAAACCAACTTCATGAGCACCTCGTATACCACACCTATCTCGCGTTGTACTGGCGTAGCCTCAGTAAACGTGCGGACCAAAAAATGGTTACGTTCGCCCGTTGGCCTGCTGCCGAGTAGAATCTTCTGTTAAGATTTGACGAATCTTGAAATACCCTTTTGAAGGCTGAGCGCGCATCACCAAGCAGCTACTCCAAAAGCTGTCTATCGGGCTCTTGAAACTGTCGTCTTCCTTCAAGAAGGCCAAGGATGCGTCATCGAGATGTAGCTGTAAGCCGACTGCAGTATCCTCAGCATTCCTCAGCCACTCTCTGATCGACATTCCACCTCTTGGAACACTAGGCCAGTATTCCATCGACACGACAATGCTAGGACATGCGCAGTATATATAGGTTCATCGTGTAGCATACTCATTATCTTGTTTTTTCCTGCTTCATCAGGAATTTTACATGTTACTAATTTCAGCTAATTTCCACTAATTTCCACTAATTCTGACTAATTGCATGTCAGATTAGTGAGATTAGTCAAAATTAGCTGAAATTTGTACAAATTAGTGAAATTAGTAATGTGTAAAATTCCTGATGTTCTCTCTGTTCCTTCACCTATCTCTCGCAATAGATTGCTTGTACACGCTCTGTTCCCGTCTGTTCCAGTCAGAGGTAGACGGTGGTTAGGGTGGTATAACTCCCCTGGAAGTTACATGGTTGCAAAGCGTTTCGGTCGGCCTAGCATTGTCGTGTCGATGGAATACTGGCCTAGTGTTCCAAGAGGTGGAATGTCGATCAGAGAGTGGCTGAGGAATGCTGAGAATACCGCAGTCGGCTTACATGGAGCGTTTAAAGAGAAAGAAGTGCTGGATGAACATTTGTTTGAATGCCATGACCAGGTTCTACTTGCAGGCCAGATTCGACATTGCGCCGGGGCTGCACTCATATCTCACCCCAGCCATAATGCAGCGTAGATTGTAGATTCTCAATCAGACCTACCCAGCAGAACATCCATAGACTGCAGACCTTGAGCACTGAGAATAAGTCCAATTCGGAATTCATGCACTATGGTAGGTGTTGTGTACAACAGACCTATCCATAACCCTAACAAGAGTGACTGGGAGATGACTGATGCATAAATATAACAGAATAGATTTGACCACCACTAGCAGAGAGCGAGCAATATAATAATACGAATATCGTGGCAGGCTTGGAACGGCTAACGTGTATCAGGGTCATCGCAGGACTTGTCGCGAACACCAAAATATCCATCAATGGCTTCTGCCGCGTCATCAAGCAATCGCTTCAAAAGCGTTTTCTCGTCGTCGGGGAGGGCCTCGTCCTTCTCGTCTAAATCCAAGTAGGCCAACAGATCAGATTCGTCGCCAAGGTTGACCAGTTGATCGATGACCTTTCTCCTCCACAGTTTCCATACGGCAGTGTTGTTAGGGATATATAAACGTAGAATTCTCTCACGACAACTGCGTTCCTCGTCCTGCGGCACCTCGACCTTGTGGAAGAGCACTAGGCAAATAAACACTGTCATTGTCGTCCATGTTCCAATACGGAACCGAACCATCTCTGGTTCTCCAAGCGCATCGAAGACAGTGTCTGCTTGATTCTTATCTATCTGCGGCGAAGACAGGGACGAGTTATATCCCCATGAGATGCAAAGTGAAGAGAGGAACATGATCTGGCCAAAGAGGGTTCCTTGTGGGACAAGGAGGAGCTGGAGAAAGAACTGCAAGAGGGAGAACAACCCAATGATGTGGTAGTTGCATATGTCCTTTTCAAAGGATGGACCAGCTTCGAGAGCAAAGTGCCCTTTGATCATAGCATTCACGTCTTGTTCCCTTCCTTCAATCACCATCACTTCGTCTTTTCCCATCACCATACCGTGGCCAGGAGGCGAGCCCTTGGCAGGGTTGCTAACCGATTTGACGACGAGCCTTCCTTTCCCGATGACAAAGCTAGCCAACACGCTGGAGATAACGCCAAAAAAGATCATGGAGAAGCTGTACCAGTCAGAGACCAGTGCAGACACGACGCAGGCGATGACGTTGGCGGTAGTTGGTACTATGGCAAAGTTGGCGTGCTTGAGAGGTCGACGCTGCGGGGGGCCCGTGCAGTCGACTTCGTTCATCGTCAGATAGGAAACGTAGACAGGCCATGTCATTCCCCCGCCAATCCCATCTGCTGTCGGTTCCCTGCTCCGCTCCATCATCAGATAGCAAAAATGGGCCGTTCGGATCGTGGCCTCAGATAAGGAAGCAATATACTCGGGCCCTATCTTCCTATCAAGTCCAAACGAAATAGCTAGAACCGCACCCGCCCACTTGGTTAGTAGACGATCTGGAGTCGACGGGCGGAGGGAGAGTGCAATGGTATAGGCGTCGAGTGCTTCCTTGTATGTCTTGATCGTCGTCGCCTCGTCTCCTATCTTTTCGAGCGCAACAACACATTTGTTTTTGAATCCTGGGAGCAGCAGTTGAGCCAACTTTACTATATTGTGATGGAGAAACCCACCAGAGAGCCAGTCCATGATGGTCTTATCGACTTTCACCTCGTCAGGTATGGATCCGGTATGCTCGAGAAAATATTTCGCAGCGTCGATGATGTCGCCGCCCGCATACAGCATTTCACACCGGAGTATCTGTTGGTGAACATGAACGGTCCGTTTAGGTCCGGCGAGTTCGGCAGAGAGCTGTCGATTGGTTTCCTCGAGGTCCACTGGACAATGTGAATGAACGAGGATTGATGAGTCAAAATACGCACCCACATCCTCACGTAGGGACCGGATGGTCTTCTCGAAGTCATTTTCCCTCTCTTGAATTGTGCGGTGAGAGTCAGTGAGCCGAACACGGAGTTCTTGGATAGTTTGTTCGTGGCCCGCTCTTATACGTGAATGACTGAGAGCTGTAACATAAAATACTTCATAGAAGTCGTGTTGATGATGAGAATGGACGCACCAGATGCGTTTTTCTGCTTACGAAGATCTGCAAGTAATGAGCGAACAGTTTCATTTGCAACGACAATGTAAGAAGCGGAAAGTGCATCGCATAGATTCCACAATGTGATTTTTTTGTCTCCAGCAATTACGAGGTCATAGTATTCTGAGATCGCGATAAAGTCGATACGATGAGGATGATGGATCGATCAACCGATTTTCTGGCGGGTAGAGGTATCCCAAAACGAGGCTGATGAACCCGTAGCAACTGCAATGAATTTGCCGTTGCTCGCTAGGGAAATGCACCGTGGTGCGCCCTCGCTAATGCGCCATTCGGGGAGAATCTTTCCGGAGGTGGCATCGAGATGGTAGACGTTGCCATCCTTGGAAAGGAAAAAGAGTTGCTTGCTGTCGCTGGTCCAGGCAATCGACAGACAATCGACTGGGATGCTTTTGACGAGGATGCGGCCATCCTGACAGCCATAGACACGAAAAGAGTTCGCGCCGCGACACTCTGAGCCAACAGCTAGCAGAAAGTCATCAGGTGAGAACTTGACCGTATGAACGGCTTTGTCGTGTTTCAAGTCGAGTAGCTTTTCGCAAGTCGACCGAGACCAGACACAGACGGTTTCCCGGGATGCAGTCACGATTTTCGTCGCATCCGGTGAAATGTCCAAAGCATACACCGAATCCTGGTGTGCATTGAACTCGCTCACTTTTTCGCGACTCTTTGCATCCCACACAATCGCATGGCCATGATCACGGGTCCCAGCGACGATCCACTTGCCATCTTGTGAGACTGCAATGCTGTAGACAAGGCTCCCTGCGTCCATTGGAGCCCCTACCTCACTGCCGTCCTCCACGTGCCAGCATCGAATCTTCCTGCCGTCCCTGCCACTGCCCACGATGTGCTCGCCACCAGCGAGAAATGCGACTACTTCCATGTAGTTTTCGGTACTGATCTCAATCGACTTCTGTTCAAAGACGGTCTGAAATCTGTTTTCGTTGGGTCCATCGTCTCACTCACCACCGCTTTCTCTTTCATTGTGTCTATTTGCAGACCGTTCCGAGAAGATGGTTGGCCTGGATCTCCTCTTCTCGTTAGTGTCTCCGCGTTATTGTTTTGCATACTCACCACTTATCAACCAGGACATACTTGGCCAGGTATTGGAATGGCAAAAGGAAGGGTGTCTTTACGAGCTCCGCCTGGAACGCACGTTTTTATGGCCCACGCTCACCTCATGTCCTGGCCCACAGCTAGATATACACTCCTAACCGATAGAGTTTTCGGTGGTAATGATAATGGGGGGATGTCTGCGTCCGCCACGTCTGCTTCGGGTGTTGACGGCTTTGATGAGTAAACAGTCTATGGCGGCGTACATCAACGAAACGGACCAGTGGGTCAGCGAGCACGTCGGACTGAGATGGTGAGTGCGGTCGGGTGGTGAAAGCTCTAGACGAGCTATACATCACGTTACGTCACGTAAAATCGTAGAGCACGAAAGAACACATCACAAATGAAACTGTGAGTACTCACTATCGACGGATATTCGAGTGCGTGCGATTCAGACCCCACAAGATCATACTAAGTCTTCCAGATAGTCATAGAGTCCACACAAGAACGAAATTGGTGCAAACTGCGATGGATCGAGTAAGCTAGGTCAATGATGCGAGTGCAAGACAAGACAAGGTTCGACGTCGAACTCACTAGGGGTGAAAGGCCTGTTGGTTGTGTATCGGAACGATAAATATATCAGGTTGAGTGGGGCGCAAAAGCCTGTAAGCGTGTAGCGAATGGGAATGGATAATCAACGAATACAACGGCACAGGGAGTGCGGAGCGTCGACCCCCTGTGCAAGTTCGTCCGATCTTGGGCATCCAGCCTCTGCGCCCGGAAGTTCAGAACAGAGATCGGGAAAGGTGCTTAAAGTTTGAAAGCATACTTGGGCGAGAGAACGATACTACATACATAGTCACGTGTGAGGACCAAGCAGCTAATAATCCATGAGACTAAAGCACTTCGATGACATCAGTATGGGTAATAATGTCTTCCCAAGAAACCTCATCGCGCATCCGAACCATAATCATGCTATCAGCAGCGACCCGTCTGTGTTCCTTCCGTTTCACCTTCTCCAAAAGCAGTGCGCCAAAAGGTTGTTTCAGGCGAGCAACCAATCGCAGTACCTGTGCTGCGTCGTGCAGTTCTGATTCTTCTTGTCCAAGCAGTGCGCTGATCCAGGGATGACAAAGGTAATATGTCTTCTTTGCATCTAGCTTGCTCGCTGTCTGTACTTCGATGTCCCCGAATGCAGCGGTCATCGCGTGGTGTACGAAGAGGTTCGTCTGTGCATCTCGTCCTGACGGGCAGATAAGTCGAGTGATTTTAAAACGGATGCAAGGGAGTTGCAGTCGTTTGAATATGCAAGATGGCGACGAAAGCTTGCTCAACTGATTGTAGAACTCTTTCACGAGGGACAAGTCGGTCATCGACGAGCGCAATTCCAATACAGTGCGATCCAACTCGGACACCTCCATGTGCGGAACATGTTGGGGAGTGGGTCGATCGTAGGCAGCGATGCGCGAAGGCAGGCAACTATTGTATTCGTTTGCAGTTCCAGTCCAGGCAAGTAGGGTTGAATCCCCCGATCCAGTCAGAACAAATTCCAAGAGTCGCCCGAATGCGATGGTACCTTGGCCATATGAAATTGTAATAGATGCCTTCAGGATACCAAGTAGAGCGTATGCCTCATCTTCCAGGCACGTCGATTTCCGTGCTGATGCTAGATAAAGTTTCTCCCACGCTCGGTCAAGGCCGGGTCGAAGGGTCAACACCTGCCCGGCGGATACCTGTGGCACCTCCATTTGTCTGACGATCTCCAGCGACTCCTTGTGGTTCCATGGTTGCTCAAGCCCAAGATAAGGTTTCCAGTCTCTCGTGTAAAATCTGACTACCTTAGCCGCTTGATATTCCTGGTATGTCCAGATCCTGGAGTTCCAGACGCTCTCCTTCAGGGCATCCTTTTTCTTTTCGTCCGACGAGACATCGTAAAGACGGATCAGAGTGAGGGTCGAATTGAAATACCAGTCGAACATGGAGTTGAGGGACAGTTCCAATATCCGAGAGCTCGTTTTATCAATGCAACATGTGTCGCTCCACGCCCACCGAAACCCGAGCTTCCGCGAGAGCTTGCAGAATTCCTGCAATTTGTCATTTGCGGATGACATTCCCAGCTTGTAGACAGTGAAGCGTAGGACGTCCAATAATAAAGGTTCTCCATTTTCCCATCTGTGGGAGAACATGACATATTCATAGAATTTCTCGACCTCTTTCCGAATCCACGGATCGTCTAGTTGTCTTGTCATAGATGATACAAGTTTATGAAAAATCTGTTGCTCCTCAAAGGCGCGAGCTAGCTGTGGCTTCTCGTTTAGGCAACCCGTGGTAGTGTCAATGAGCACCTCTGGCATAGGGGAGATAGTTGTTCTGACGATGTTCTGAATCGTAGGTGTAGCGTCGACATAGAGGGAACGACGTGCTACTGCCCATATCAGACAATATGGCCGTCGGCATCGACAGAGTAACTCACAGGATGGAAGTTTCGAGAGCATCGTCTTAAATGCCTCAACCGCCTCTTGATAACGATTCGCCCCGTGTAGCGCCGCGTGTCTCTGCTCATGGCCTAGATGGGATGACTCGTCGAGCTTGACCACCTGAAAACTGGATTAGTGACATTGACCACGGCGACGAGACGTAAAAGCATACCTCGTCGGCATCCTTCAGAGCGTCTTCCCATGCCTCCAGCGTCAATCGTACTCTGCTTCGCTTAATTAAGATATCCATGCGGTCAGGCGGGTCGAGCAACAGCATTGCCGAGAGGAGTCCCTCAGCTTCGATGTAGTTGTGAAAGCCCAGTGCGGCGTCGGCAAGTTTTCTAAATCTTTCTATACGTTTTTGTTTGAAGTCTACAACTGATAGCTCGGACAAGGTCTAGCGGGATCGTCCTGTGGCCACTCACCACGTTCCCACTCAGCCCACTCATTTGCGACATTTGTGTCTGCTACGAGCTCGCCTTGCATGTGTAGAAAATACTCAATTGCTTCGACAACGCGACCGGCTTCCTCGAGGGCGTCACATATCGCACGGTAAATGTCGAATTTTGAGAGGTTAAACTAGGCGAAAAAAAGATATTTGAGCACAACGGTTGTACTGTCACGTACAGCTTACCATGTTAGAACCTTCCAATGCTTCATTTATCGATCCGTGAAGCAGCGATGTACCCGCCCACTTGGTTAGTAGACAACCTGAGGTCGACGGACCGAGGGAGAGTGCGATGGTATAGGCGTCGAGCGCTTCATTGTATGTCTTGATCGTCGACGCCTCGTCTCCGATCTTTTCGAGCGCAACAATACATTTGTTTTTGAATGCTGAGAGTAGCAGTTGAGCCAACTTTACTATATTGTGATGGAGAAACCCACCAGAGAGCCAGTCCATGATGGTCTTCTCGACTTTCACCTCGTCAGGTATGGTTCCGGTATGCTCGAGAAAATATTTCGCAGAGTTGATGATGTCGCCGCCCGCATACAGTATTTCACACTGGAGTATCTGTTGATGAACATGAACAGTCTGTTTAGATCCGACGAGTTCGGCAGAGAGTTGTCGATTGGTTTCCTCGAGGTCCACTGACGAATGTGAATGAACGAGGACTGATGAGTCAAAATACGCACCCACATCCTCACGTAGGGACCGGATGATCTTCACGGAGTCATTTTCCTTCTCTTGAATTGTGCGGCGAGAGTCAGTGAGCCGAACACGGAGTTCTTGGATAGTTTGTTCGTGGCCCGCTCTTATACGTGAATGACTGAGAGCTGTACAGAAAATACGTCATAGTAGCCGTGTTGACGGTGAGAATGAACCCACCAGACGCATTTTTCTGCTTACGAAGATCTGCAAGTAATGAGCGAACAGCTTCATTTGCAACGACAATGTAAGAAGCGGAAAGTGCGTCGCATAGATTCCACAATGTGATATTTTTGTCTCCAGCAATTACGAGATCATAGTATCCTGAGATCGCGATAGAGTCGATACGATGAGGATGATGGATCGATGAACCGATTCTCTGGCGGGTAGAGGTATCCCAAAACGAGACAGATGAACCCGTAGCAGCTGCGATAAATTTGCTGTTGCTCGCTAGGGAAATGCACTGTGGCGCGCCCTCGTCAATGCGCCATTTGTGGAGAATCTTCCCGGAGGTGACATCGAGATGGTAGACGCTGCCATCCTTGGAGAGGAAAAAGAGTTGCTTGCTGTCGCTGGTCCAGGCAATCGACAGACAATCGACTGGGATGCTTTTGACGAGGATGTGGCCATCCTGACCGTCATAAACACGAAAAGAGTTCCCGCCGCGACACTCTGAGCCAACGGCCAGAAGAGAGCCGTTAGGTGAGAACTTGACCGTATGAACAGCCTTGTCGTGTTTAAAGTCGAGTAGCTTCTCGCAAGTCGACCGAGACCAGACACAGACGGTTTCCCGAGATCCAGTCACAATTTTCGTCGCATCCGGTGAAATGTCCAAAGCGTACACCGAATCCTGGTGTGCATTGAACTCGCTCACTTTTTCGCGACTCTTTGCGTCCCACACTATCACTTGGCCGTGGTCACGTGTCCCAGCGACGATCCACTCTTGCGAGACTGCAATGCTGTAGACAAGACTCCCCGCGTCCATCGGAGTCCCCACCTCACTGCCGTCTTCTACGTGCCAGCATCGAATCTTCCCGTCGTCCTTGCCACCGCCCACGATGTGCTCGCCATCGGCGAGAAATGCGACTACTTCCATGAAGTTTCTAGTACTAATTTCAATTGACTTCTTCTGCTCAAAGACGGTCTGAAATCTGTTTTCGTTGGATCCTTCGTCTCACTTACCACCGCTTTGTCTTTCATCGCGTCTATTTGCAGACTGCTCCGAGGGGATGGTCGGCTTGAATCTCCTCTTCTCGTTAGTATTCCCGTGTTATTATTTTGCATACTCACTACTTATCAACCAGGACATACTTGGCCGGGTGCTGGGATGGTGAAAGGAAGGGTGTCCTTACGAGCTCCGCCTGGAACGCGCGTTTTTATCGCCCACGATCACCTCGTGTTCTGGCCCACGGCCAGATATAGATGCTCCAGACCGATAGAGTTTGCGGTGGTGATGATGATGGGAGAATATCTGCGTCCGTCATGTCTACCTCGGGTGTTAACGCCTTTGGTAAGTGGACAGTCCATGGTGGGCGCATATCAACAAAACGGACGAGTGGGTCAGCGAGCACGTCGGGTTGAGATGGGAGTGCGGTCGTGTTCGGGGCATGGTGAAAGTGCTGTAGATCTGACACACTCGCTTACAGGCTAACTTACGTCGCATTACGTCGCGGAAAATCGTAGAGCACGAACGACACATATGTGCGTAGAAGAAATCGGATGAAATGTGTGTGTTCGAGGCATCCCGCTTTTTCCGTGCTACCAGCGTTCAGCCCAATTGCACCCACGCCACTCTACAACACGCCTACAGATACTCCCAGAGAACCCGATGTCGAATGTGGTTGTCGAGCAACCCTCCGACACAGGCACTTGGATGTCCGACAAAGCTACAACACGCCAAGCCCACACGACGAGCTCGGAATGGTACTAACTTTCGGCAGATAGCGACCCACTTTTCATACGACTGAGATAGGATCATGTATGGGTTACAAATGCTACAGTGTTGGAGTGACATAACACAACATTGAGGTCCTGTGCATGGATAGCCATTCATGGAACAGCAGAGATTGTCAGCACTAAGCGCATACTCCGGTCTCCAGTTTTATCCCAAGTATTGAACGATGCTGTGTAGTTTAATCCGTGCACTCCGCACGCGTGTTCAGTGGATCTGATTTATCCCCAACCGTGAGATTCATGGAACCTTTTTTTCACAGCGCACAAAATTGGATCAAAGGACAGGGGTCCCGAAAACATAACGCGGGGTCAAATCCTGTGAAAATGGTATAGCGGAATCCGAGACTACTCCGCACATTGATCTGCTCAACGTATGCTTCACATCAAACATATTTCGTACGTATGTAGTTTGTCCTGCATTCAAGCAGACGTAGGTGATGACGGTTCTCCACAGTCTTTTCCATGGTGAACAACGATTGCGAGGAATGGAAGAACGCTGAGCAAGAGAACAACGATCGCAAGAGTGCGCGAGCTCATGTTCAAGACAAGCTCTACGCCAGCCGTGCAGAGTACACCAAGGACGGGAACAGAGTAAAGGAGCCTTGAGAGAATTGGGCAGTTCTAATGGGAATATGGGATGCAAGAAAAGAGAAAAGAACTATAAATGTGTGCTTACCTTGACGAAGCACGGGCTCACAGCAAGATGGAGACTGAGAGTGTATATGAGAAGTGCGAGCATCACTGGCAGCAAAGTCTTGGATCCGGAGTGCACGATGGCGCTACCGAACACCAGCGTCGATGAAAGGGTAATGTGTGAAGAAGAGAAAATAACTGACGGAAGGAGGACTGTGAGCTGTTCAACCAAAATATAATGAACCGAGGATTGGATCAGTAAAGGCTGAGATGCATGTCGGTGGCTGCTGAACGGATGTGGTGGATATAGATAGAGCTCGATAAGAGCACCCGCTTCTGGCGGGGCATCCGCGGGTATAGGCAACAACCTCGGTCGAATCTCCCTAGCCCTAGACAACTGGAAGCCCACCGTGGCTAATGGCGGGAACACTGAGGGATCGGGCAGGACAGAACTTGACCACGATCTATTGGGCGACTGCGAGGTGCGAAGACAAGGGGCGACTATGCTACATCTACGCGGTGCGGCGAGATATATACCAGAGTGCACGTGATTGATGTGTATGCCAATGGGCTTACAACAACACAGCACCAAGTCCGGGCCATCGCAATACATCATACAAGAATTCCACCGCAACCTCATCCCTGCGCTCAAGATCATTCAACAATCAAACCAAGATCGAAAATGCCCCGCTCACCGCGAACATAGATCACAACTTCGAGCAAAAGTAGGCAACAAAGCACAAGACATTAACTCACTCCTCTGCAACCCGAAGTGCATAAAGCATACACTACAATATATCCAAGACACCAAGCGATTACAAACCACTTTTGCCAACCTCTCACCCCCGGAAGACAAACCAAAATGACGGATCACCCACCTCCGTCACTCCCGCACAACCGCGCCACCCCGGTAACCTCTCCCAACCCCAAGCTCACCACTTACTCTCGCCCTAGATCCCCCTGTCACAACCGACCTGATCCATTCATCCGTGCCGCACACAACCCACAAGCCCCCTACTCTGCCTGCCCAATCACAACCCCTTAGCATAGTCATACTCACTAATATACACAAACGCCATTTGTATACGCCAGTCACCGTCCACCAAAGAGCCCCGCCTCTAGGGACGTTAAACGATGGATCTAAAAAAAAAAACCCCGGTCGATGACGTGCAGAGATGCCATATGGGAGTAGGAGGTCAATTCAGCCGGTCACAGCACGCGTGGTGGGTTCCCCGTCCTAGGGTGAGGACTCCTGGTCGCTGAGAATGATATACAGGATCCGGAATTCCAGCTCACTGCCCTCGAATCGTGCAGCTCTGCCAGGCTCATCCAGTGACTCGGTTGTGGTCGACGTCAGAGCGCAGGAGCTAGGAAAGGCGCAGGGACTCCGGGGACCAGGCTTGCAGTGGGTGAACGGTCTTTGTACGAAGTTTGTACTCCGCAAGCTAGATGCGAAGCTCATCGATCGTCTTTCACGTCCTTTCACTACGTCGATTTGTGAGTATTTCCTGTTGCAATCAACAAACACCTTAGTGCATACATACATTGATAGGATCGCCAATGTAGGCGTGGAAAGCGAATCATACGGAACCAACAGGATGACGGTTTGTCCTTCGCAGATTGGATCGAGACGACGAATGACATACCCGACTTTCCCGTGTTAAGAACCATAGGGCGAGACAGGTGAATTCGCGCTCGCAGCAATAAATGTGTGCTAATTTCCTGAGAGATCCTGACTGGGGGTAGGCCATTTGAAGACCCCCCCATCTAGACGATTGTCAATAGAAAAGACAGGGTAAAGAGCCATTTGTTCACGCCGGAAGACGGCCGGGGTTGGAGAATTGACTGATCATTCTGGCTGTTATGGACATGGAGAATTACTTCCAGGCGAACAAGAGTAGCGCGTCTGGTGAAAACTCGATAGTGAGAATGAGATCATTCTGTCTCAGACCAGGAAAATTTATCGCCCTGGCCATCGGCGAGGTAGCCTTGGTCATACTTAAGCGCGCTCAGAACTTCCCACGAAGATAGATAAGGATGAGTCCGCACAGTTGCGTGGCATGTATCCAAAGATGAGTGTCCATATCTCTCATCGAATCCTTCGCTGGACGTCGAGGACAGGTCTCCCAGCCGTACATACCACTGGGAGTGCCGCATGGCAGCACAAAAGTGCAAGTGGGTGCTCGAAAGAGCCCCATTCGCCAGCACGACCTGTGGGTTCATGCCTGTTTTGGGTGTCGCTGGGCCCTTTCCCCCTTTCGCAGGCTCGAAACCGCTCCCCTTATCTGCCCCATACCACATGACCTGAGGCTCACTACGTACTGTCCCGGGCAGAACTTGATAGGGTGTGAAGTGATTCGACTAGTCTCATTTCTAAGGCCGGTAACGCATCTTCCTGTGTCCGTGGCACATCTTTACTCAAGCCTGGTTGACAGCACAACTCCGATGTTTGTTCCGAATTCCTCGTTCGACCCCGGCGAGTAACCATCCTTGGATCATGCGAGACATGCAAAACTTCGACGAACTCCAGGTGTCGCCGTCTATAAGCGGTCCCGATTACGCGACGCCGAAAACACTCCACAATCGAAGACGGGCACGCAGTGTAAAAGTATTGTGTGGAGGGTGCTTTCACGGTGCAAGCGCTGAACAGGTTGCATCCTGCCTAGCCGCGTCCGTACTGCCTTTGAGGGAGGAGGTATGCGCTCGACAATATTACTTTGGACCTAGCTTGGCAGGTCTTCATGGAGCAACGTTTTGATGTCGAGTGGATGGCGTGTTGTGCTAGCCTCTTCCTGTCAACTTCTTATTCTATCCCGTTCCTCTAGCGCTTTTTGTCCCTGCTTACTGTCTGACGTATTTGTATGATCATTCCAAAGGGTGTGAGTCGTGTGCACGTAGTGAACATCTATCGTGCGTACTCGACCGATAGTGGTAGTTCGTAAGGATCAATGTGTGTGGCTTCTATCAAATTCCCTTATATGTACCTATCGAAAGAAATCGTAAACATTGACGGTAGCTAGTAAGAAGTGGACTCGTTGATCGGAATCAATGTTACTTGTCATTTCGTAGTCTTGGAAGCAAGGTGTGAGGTACTACGAGACTGTCGTACGCTTCACATGCACAGCCCGAATGATTGTTCCGTGCTGTACATCGCACCTTTACCGTCGGATTCGTCTTCCTCGGTCACGTTGACTCTAGCCATACAGTGGCACGACATTGTTGAAATGAAAGCTAAATGACGGACGCACCGTCTTCGTGCGAGGTTGGCGAGTTGGCCACAAGTACAAATAGTAGCCGCATCCGTTATGTGAGTCGTGGAAGTCGGAGGAATCACCATCATAGGGCCGACTATTTGGCATTGCGGAGGCGGGTACACCGATGAAAATAGTGATTGATTCCCGTCTAGGATGTTTGAGCTCCAGTAGGGAAAGGGTTTCGTACCATAGAAGGTTTGAACATCCACCAGGCTTGAAGCTGAAGTTCAGTGTTACATTTTCACGCACCATCCGATGTAACCGCATTCTGATGCGTGGATGCACATGAAATACACCAATCTTCAAATGTGTAATGTAATATGTGTGAATATCCTTTCCCGTGAGGCCTCAAAATAGCTGGAGTGGAGGCTTTGCCTAGTATTCGTGGAATCGTTCTCTTCACAAGAAGCAAAGAGACCTTATCACTCCCATGAATCTCTCTAGAAGCATGATCCACACACATCTTGGATCCCACGCTTGTGGGTGGGCAATTCTCGAGCGCTCAATGGATGGAAGGCATACAAGAAGGCGTACACGTTTTAGGGTCTGGGCCGGCTCCAACTCTGTACCGCCATTCGCCTACTGATCTCCCTGACCATGCCTGCCCCATCCCACCTGCAGACTTATAACGTATTGAAGGGGTAGAATGATCTGAGTGCGACGATTTACATCCAAATTTACTTCCAGCAGGTTGCCTAGCTTTGTCATCGGAAAAGGAAAGCCCGTCATTAAATCGGCCGACAACCCTGCGCCTCCTGGCCACGGTATGCTGGTGGGAGAAGACGAAGTGATGGTGATTAAAGGGGGAGAGCGAGACGTGAACGCTAGCAATTTGATCTAGAAACAGGAACGCGGGAGAGTGACGAGAAGGGCGCTTCAACGTTGCTACCGTGCTATCGGGTTGTCCTCCCTTCTGCTCATCGTGCAGTTGTTGCAAGGATTTCTGTTCGGTCGGATCGTGCTCCTCTCGTCGCTTGTGGTCTCGTGGGTGGGGATATAATTCATACCTGTCTTCGCTGGAAAAGGAGAGGGTATAGATGGGCATACTCTTCAATGCGCTTGGAAAACCGGACATCGTTCGACTCCGTGTTTGAACAAGGACAATGTCGGTGTTTGTTTGTCCACTTCCACAATGTCACAGTATCGCACGTCGTGAGAACATTCTCCATTCATGTATCCCTGATCCGTTGACCTACTTGGATTTAGATGAGAAGGACGAAGCCCTCACAGGCGACTAGAAAACGCTTTTGAAGCGACTGCTTGATGACGCGGCGGAAGCCATCCACGGATATTTTGGTGTTCCCGACACAGTTCCAAGCCTGATCATGATGTTCGTATTCCCATCATAATGCAAGAGTGACCGGTTGACCTGGCGATGGCTCTGAAACATAAATACAACAAGAGGGACTTGACCGCCAGTAGTCGAGAACGAACAACATGTTAAGGACCATCAGATCTGGCCAGCCACCACGGCATCACTCGTATCATGAACTCTAATCGCTCACAAGCGATCCAGGCCAGTAGCACAAATTAATAAGTCGCATCTGATCTGTACCAGAACAGTAGGTTGCTAGCCCAACGCCTAGGGCTCTACGACCTGTGCGATGCCAGTTTTATTCCCTTTGCTGCCAAAATCTAATACTGCACCGAGGGATATCATATCTACCATCCCCGCTTGGCCTCCCGCCCATCTGTCGACGTCCCGGGCAGAGCTTGATAGAGCGGGAGGTAGTTCGACCAATTTCGTTTCCAAGACGCATCTTTGCCCTCAGGCTGCTCTTCCACAGAGCTTTCGCCCCGGTCGCTATAGTAAAACTTAGTCAACAGCACACCTCTGCCGTCTGTTCCCAATTCCTCGTTCCCCTCCTTCTTGATGCTCTCATGGGACACAAAACACGGCAACCGCCTGCACAGAAGCTGCTTTCTTAGCTACACTGCCGTGGTGGCCAAGCTGTATGGTGCTTGAGCATGTGTCGACCATCAACTTGGCACGCGGCTGGAGGCTTCGGACTTGGTACGATATAACTCGTGCGCAGAATTTTTTTCCATCTTCTAGAAAAACAGTCTGGACGACGTTGTTATTTGACAAATTGTTACAGGCTAGCGAGAGCCCTTCCCGGACGATGGTGGGGCAAGTGATATCCATATGTCTTAAACGGGTTGTCCCCGACGGCCCCGGGCTCAAGTAAGTTTTCAGATCGAGCGTATTTTGTGGGCTTTCATTACTTGGACCCTGAGTTCTTGATCGCTCAATGGAAGACATATTTTTAGGACTGATGCTGTGTAACTTGCTGTGCTGTGCAGATCTGGACTTGTCCCTACCGGCCTTTCGGGGGCGTTCACCTGCACGTCCTTAAGTATTTATTGGAGAGGGGTGAGCATGGCGTCTACAACCAAATACCTACCCTTGGTACACCTCTCATGTCCAAGTTCAACTTCAATTGTATCGGCTTGGCCGGGTTTCTTGGTGGTGAAGAAGCCGTTTCAGCGATGGATACAGTCCACCTCTACCAGTACAGGCGATGGTTGGGGTGGTATAATTCCCCCGGAGGTTATGCGATCGCAAAGCATTTCGGTTGGATGGCTAGCAGGGACCCCAAAGCAGACAACTCGTCAGTTGCCTTGTTTGACCGTGATGGGAAGCAAGGTCCCAAGTACATCGCGGCTTTATCTGGGACGACGATGCAGACGTCCCATCTTGGTTATCTGGTGATGGAGCGGAGCAAGGAACTACCGGTAGAGGAGATCGGTAAGAGAGTGTCGAGGGTTGCCTACGTTTCCTATCTTGAGATGGGGACGCTAAACAACCCGAATGCCCTGGATCGTCGGCCCCTCAAGCCCACCCTCTTCGCTATTATCCCAATCACTGTCAGTGTCATCACCTGCATCTCGTGCGGGCTAGTCCATGACTGGTACAGCTTCTCCATGATCTTGCTCGGCATCATCTCCAGCGGTTGGACTAGCTTTGTCATCGGCAAAGGAAAGCCTATCATTAAATCTGTCGAGCCTGCCAAGGGCTCTCCCCCCGGCCACGGCATCCTGATAGGGCAAGACGAAGTGATGGTGATCAAAGGAAGGGAAGAAGACGTGAATGCCATCACTAAGGGGCGTTTTGATCTTGATGAGAAGGGCGTTCAATGTTCCCACTATGTCATCTGGTTCTCCTCCCTTGTACCCATCGTGCAGTTTCTCCTCCTTGCAGAAGGGTCACCCTTTGGTCAGGTCATGTTCGTCTTCTCGCTTGTGGTCTCGTGGGGATACAATTTATACCTGTCTTTGCTGGCAAAGGAGAAGATACTGGCGGGCATACTTTTCGATGCACTCGGAAGTCCACACATGGTCCGATTCAACGCTGGGACACGGACGACAATGGCTGTATTTGTTTGTCTGCTGCTCCTCCACGGAGTCCAAGTACCAGTGAACGAGCAGCGAAGTCTCTGTGAGAGGATTCTCTCTTCTTGTATCCCAAACGATACGCCCGTATGGAGACGGTGGAGGGAAAAAGTCTTCAACCAACTGATTGACCTCCGCGACAAACTGGTTAACCACAGCGATAAACTTAGTCAATTCCGCTACTTGAATTTAGACGAGGGCGAGGGAGGCGAGGGCGAGGGAGGTAAGGGCGAGGAAGGCAAGAGCGAGGAAGGCAAGAGCGAGGAAGGCAAGGGCGAGGAAGGCAAGGGCAGGGTAGGCGAGGTTCCCCAAGGTGGTGGTAATACGCTTCTCGGCCGGTTGCTTGACGACACAAAAGAGGCTTTCGACGCGTATTTCACCTTTCGCGACAAGTTAATTCATGATTAGTAGCTCCAAGGCCAGTCATGACATGGACGTCTGTATGAAACTTTATTCCTACTACGTTGTTTGCTCCAGGCTGTGGATTCTCTTATGTTCGTGTTCCCAGGTTATTCTTGACGAGGGTAGTGTTGAACCTACGACCGTCTCTCACCGCTTCAGACTTGTTGAATAACAATCATTCGTCAGTGGATGTTTTTTCTTTGAACATTCTCACCAATAGGTGAGATGAGATGTTCTAGAAGCGTTATTTACACAGAATGTGTCCCACGAACAAATGTCGTTACCCGAGCGCCGAGCGCTCGATGGAAAATTGGAGGACTATGGCCGGAGGCTATAATCCTATGTTCGTGTGCGAGGGATGTCCTCGGGGTGTATGTCTGCTTGCCCATCCGTCGGGCACCCCTCTCCAAGGATCGGGGTCGGGCCATGAGAGGGCCCTCACAACGGGAGGGTATTATTCGACTTTGAAATTTGCGGCAAGGGGAGCGAGAAGAAACTGCCAAGCAGCCTGGTGTGGGTCTGGAGGCCAGAACCAACCTGCGTATACCACACCTATCTCGCGTTGTACTGACGCAACCATATTAGAAACGGACCCGGTTGCAACGGGTTGCAATCGTGCACATCACGATCTAGGTGATCTCCATTCCATTACTCCCGCATCGAACGGTATGTTGGTCATGTATCTTGTTTGTCTTTCTACCACCGTCGGATCACTATCATTCTCAACTCTCGATCATTCTCTAGCGACGAGGATATGTCGTGCATCAATACGGAAAACTAGTCATTGCTGCGTAGGTGTACAGTTCAGCGTTTGCACTCGACGCTTCAACCAACATACCTCTCTTGATTTTGGGTTCACCACCAAGACTACCGACTGCCCTCCCGACTCGGGCGTTTCGGTCTGCCAATTGACTTTGTTATCTTTCTTGCGTTCCGAGTCACTTTATCCAAGAAACAACTACGACTCTGATATAACCTGGAATAAGTCGACTGTGAACTTGCTAGTAAGGGGTATGGATGGCGATGAGTCTGGTACATAAGTATGAGCGAACATGATAGCTACGAGAACCAAAGGGAATTGCCATGCTTGCCAATCGGACTGCTGGCGGGTGGGTAAATCTTGACAAATGAGTGTGCGTCGAGCAGCTTTCCCCAAAAGCTTTCTACCGGGCTCTCTAAACTCCTTGTCCATGCCATCTTCCTTCGAGTAGGACAAGGATTCATCGCCGACGAGATGTAGCAGTTTATCGACGACATTTTCCTTCCGCCGTCTCCATACGGCCGTATCACTTGGGACGCACGAATTGACGATCACGAAGACTGCGCTTGTCTTCTGGCGACCATACCTCGGCCTCGTGGAAGAGTGTCAGGGAGCCGAACACCGCCATCGTGGTTCTCGTCCCGACACGGAACCGAACCATGCCCGCTCGTGTCTTCTCCTTCTCCAGAGGGACAAGAACGAGTTGTATTCCCATGAGACGCAAAGCGAGGAAAGGAACATGACCTGGCCAAAGAGGCTACCTTGTGTGACGAGAAGTAGCGATAGCGTCGTAGCAGCATATGATGGTGTGCTTCATCTCTTGTTCCATGCCTTTGTTGTCGTCCTTTTCTTCTTAGTCCTTTTCTCCGTGGCCATTCTCCTCGTCGCGCTTTCTTTCGTCATCCATTTCTTCGTCAAGTTTTTGTTCATAACTTATTTCATCACCATCTCTTCGACACCTTCATTCATCGTTACCCTTCGTTATCATTTATTTCGTCGTTCTCTCCTTTACCGTCCTTCCCCTCGCCACCTTTACCCTCGTCTCTCGTTCCCTTGTCGCCAATCTGCTCATTCGCTTTTTGTTCGCCACCCTTCTCTGCGTCGCCCACACCTTCACCCTTGCCTTCCGTATTCTTTCTTTTCCCACCTTTTTCCGCATCACTTTTCTGCTCGTCCCGGCCTCAACGTATCGACAAGCCCGAGAGTGAATTTCATGATTTATATTTTCGATAGTATCGATCTACGCTCAAAGAGCTCTTTTATACGAGAATGAAATCTATTATTTGCACTCTGATACATCACTGGTACTCTTTGCCACACTTGAGTCGATATGGCCACTGGTGAGGCTGGGAATGGGGAGAACGGAAGACCATCCCTGATGCTCCTCTTGCATGCCTTACATTTTGGCATCTAAAGTCGCACGTGGCAGGCTTCACAATACAGGTGTCCCTTGTATCCCGTGAACCTGATATCGTCGTCAACGAACTCACCGTCACCCGTGAGAATTAGCTCGCCGGTGTGCGCAACGGAAGGCGGGAGAAGGCGGGATGGGGCAAAGAATGGTTCAGCACAGAAAAAGTGCTATTCGTGGTAAGTTTGTTTAGCAAGACTGGTCGGGTGACCGTTGACTATCTGGTATTCGAGCAATCATCACTTATTAGGCGAGAGTCCTGTTCCGCCACCTTCCGAGTATGAACGAAAGGAGCAGTCGTAAAGATGTTTACCATATTATGACTACCTATTGCTATCGAACACGCTATGTATAATATCGTGTGGACAAAACGATGAGCATAAGGTGTTCTAGTCAGTAGAGGCACGATTGATGTAAGATCGTTCCCTGTCGCATCGATATTTTAGCCGCCCGCGACTCGCGTTACCTGGCAATATTTGACATTTTTGTGATGGACCAATCGTTAACCTATAGTTTATCAAGACTGACCTGGCGATGACTCTGATACATAAATACAACAGAATAAGCTTGACCATCACTAGCCGAGAGCGAACAACATAATGGGAATACGAATGTCATGGCAGGCTTGTAACTGCTAATAACGAAAACGTGTATCAGAATCATCGCTTGTCACGAACGCCGAAATATCCATGGATGGCTTCTGCCGCGTCTTCAAGCAATCGCTTCAAAAGCCTCCCATCACCACCTTGGGGAACCTCACCCTCACCTAAATCCAAGTAGGTCAACGGATCAGATTCGTCGCCAAGGTTGACCAGTTGGTCGATGACCTTTCTCCTCCACAGTTTCCATACGGCCGTGTTGTTTGGGATATATGAACAGAGAATTTTCTCACGACAACTGCGTTCCTCGTCCTGCGGCACTTCGACCTTGTGGAAGAGCACTAGGCAAATAAACACTGTCATTGTCGTCCATGTCCCAATACGGAACCGAACCATCTCTGGTTCTCCTAGCGCATCGAAGAGAGTGTCTGGTTGTATCTTATCTATCTGCAGCGAAGACAGGGACAAGTTATATCCCCATGAGATGCAAAGCGAAGAGAGGAACATGATCTGGCCAAAGAGGGTTCCTTGTGGAACAAGGAGGAGCTGGAGAAAGAACTGCAAGAGGGAGAACAACCCAATGATGTGGTAGTTGCATATGTCCTTTTCAAAGGATGGACCAGCTTCGAGAGCAAAGTCCCCTTTGATGATAGCGTTCACATCTTGTTCCCTTCCTTTAATCACCATCACTTCGTCTTCTCCCATCACCATACCGTAACCAGGAGGTGAGCCCTTGGCAGGGTTGCTGACCGATTTGATGACGAGCCTCCCTTTCCCGATGACAAAGCTAGCCAACACGCTGGAGATAACGCCAAAAAAGATCATGGAGAAGCTGTACCAGTCGTGGACCAGTGCAGACAAGACGCAGGCGACGACGTTGGCGGTTGTTGGGACTATGGCAAAGAGGGCGTGCTTGAGAGGTCGACGCTGCGGGGGGTCCGTGTGGTCGACTTCCTTCATCAGACAGGAAACGTAGACAGGCAACATCATTCTCCCGCCAATCCCCTCTGCTGTCAGTTCCCTGCTCCGCTCCATCATCAGATAGCAAAAATGGGCCGTTCGGATCGTGTCCTCAGATAAGGAAGCAATATACCCGGGCCCTGTCTTCCTATCAAGTCCAAACGAAATAGCTAGAACCGCACCCGCCCACTTGGTTAGTAGAAGATCTGGAGTCGACGGGCCGAGGGAGAGTGCGATGGTATAGGCGTCGAGCGCTTCCTTGTATGTCTTGATCGTCGATGCCTCGTCTCCGATCTTTTCGAGCGCAACAACACATTTGTTTTTAAATCCTGGGAGCAGCAGTTGAGCCAACTTTACTATATTGTGATGGGGAAACCCACCAGAGAGCCAGTCCATGATGGTCTTATCGACTTTCACCTCGTCAGGTATGGTTCCGGTATGCTCGAGAAAATATTTCGCAGCGTTGATGATGTCGCCGCCCGCATACAGTATTTCACACCGGAGTATCTGTTGGTGAACATGAACGGTCCGTTTAGGTCCGGCGAGTTCGGCAGAGAGTTGTCGATTGGTCTCCTCGAGGTCCACTGGACAATGTGAATGAACGAGGACTGATGAGTCAAGATACGCACCCACATCCTCACGTAGGGACCGGATGGTCTTCTCGAAGTCATTTTCCTTCTCTTGAATTGTGCGGTGAGAGTCAGTGAGCCGAACACGGAGTTCTTGAATAGTTTGTTCTTGGCCCGCTCTCATACGTGAATGACTGAGAGCTGTAGCATAAAATGCTTCATAGAAGTCATGTTGATGATGAGAATGAACGCACCAGATGCATATTTCTGCTTACGAAGATCTGCAAGTAATGAGCGAACAGTTTCATTCGCAATGACAATGTAAGAAGCGGAAAGTGCATCGCATAGATTCCACAATGTGATATTTTTGTCTCCAGCAATTACAAGGTCATAGTATCCTGAGATCGCGATAGAGTCGATACGATGAGGATGATGGATCGATGAACCGATTTTCTGGCGAGTAGAGGTATCCCAAAACGAGGCTGATGAACCCGTAGCAACTGCAATGAATTTGCCGTTGCTCGCTAGGGAAATGCACTGTGGTGCGTCCTCGCTAATGCGCCATTTGGGGAGAATCTTCCCGGAGGTGGCATCGAGATGGTAGACGTTGCCATCCTTGGAGAGGAAAAAGAGTTGCTTGCTGTCGCTGGTCCAGGCAATCGACAGACAATCGACTGGGATGCTTTTGACGAGGATGCGGCCATCCTGGCAGTCATAGACACGAAAAGAGTTCGCGCCGCGACACTCTGAGCCAACAGCTAGCAGAAAGCCATCAGGTGAGAACCTGACCGTATGAACAGTCTTGTCGTGTTTAAAGTCGAGTAGCTTCTCGCAAGTCGACCGAGACCAGACACAGACGGTTTCCCGGGATGCAGTCACGATTTTCGTCGCATCCGGTGAAATGTCCAAAGCGTACACCGAATCCTGGTGTGCATTGAACTCGCTCACTTTTTCGCGACTCTTTGCGTCCAACACTATCACTTGGCCGTGGTCACGTGTCCCAGCGACGATCCACTCTTGTGAGACTGCAATGCTGTAGACGAGACTCCCCGCGTCCATGGGAGTCCCTACCTCACTGCCGTCTTCCACGTGCCAGCATCGAATCTTCCTGCTGTCCTTGCCACTGCCCACGATGTGCTCGCCATCAGCGAGAAATGCGACTACCTCCATGTAGTTTTCGGTACTAATTTCAATCGACTTCTGTCCAAAGACGGTCTGAAATCTGTTTTCGTTGAATGCTTCGTCTCACTTACCACCGCTTTGCCTCTCATTGCGTCCATTTTCAGACCGTTCCGAGAAGACGGTTGGCTTGGATCTCCTCTTCTCGTTAGTATTCCCGTGTTATTGTTTTGCATACTCACTACTTATCAACCAGGACATACTTGGCCAGGTATTGGAATGGCAAAAGGAAGGGTGTCTTTACGAGCTCCGCCTGGAACGCACGTTTTTACAGCCCAGGCTCACCTCATGTCCTGGCCCACAGCTAGATATAGGCACTCCTAACCGATAGAGTTTTCGGTGGTAATGATAATGGGAGGATGTCTACGTCCGCCGTGTCTGCCTCGCGCGACGTCTGCCGAGGGTTGACCGCTTTGATGAGTCGACAGTCTATGGCGGCGCACATCAACAAAATGGACCAGTGGGTCAGCGAGCACGTCGGGCTGAGACGACAAGTGCGGTTGGGTGGTGAAAGCTCCAGACGAGCTATACATTCACATTACGTCACGTAAAATCGTAGAGCACGAAAGAACACATCACAAATGAAACTGTGAGTACTCACTATCGACGGATATTCGAGTGCGTGCGATTCAGACCCCACAAGATCATAAGTCTCCCAGATAGTCATGGAGTCTACACAAGAACGAAATTAGTACAAGCTGCGATGAATGTAACTACCATTCCTTGCGACTTAAGATGCACCTCACACCGAGTAATGATGCGAGTGCGAGACGAGACAAGGTTCGACGTCAGACTCACTAGGGTTGAAAGGCCTGTTGGTAGTGTATCAGAACGATAGATATGTCAGGTTGAGCGGGGCGCAAAAGCCTGTGAGCGTGTAGCGAATGGGAATGGGTAATCAACAAATACAATGGCACAGGGAGTCGACCCCGTATGCAAGTTCGTCCGATCTTGGGCATCCGGCCTCTGTGCCTGGAAATTCGGAACAGAGATTGAGAAAGGTGCTTAAAGTTTAAAGGCATACTTGGGCGACAGAACAATACTACGGACATATGTGTATGGAGGACCCCACAGAACCGTCCTAATAATCCATGAGACTACAGCACTTCGATGACATCGGTGTGGGTAATAATGTCTCGCCAAGAAACCTCATCGCGCATCCGGGCCATAATCATGCTATCAGCTGCGACCCGTTTGTATTCCTTTCGTGTCACCTTCTCCAACAATAGCGCACCAAAAGGTTGTCTCAGGCGAGCAACCACCCGCAGCGCCTGCGTCGCGTCATCGAGTTCTGAGTCCTCTTGTCCAAGCAGTGCGCTGATCCAGGGATGACAAAGGTAATATGTCTGCTTTGCATCTAGCTTGCTCGCTGTCTGTACTTCGATGTCCCCGAATGCAGCGGTCATCGCGTGGTGTACGAAGAGGTTCGTCTGTGCATCTCGTCCTGACGGGCAGATAAGTCGAGTGATTTTAAAACGGATGCAAGGGAGTTGCAGTCATTTGGAATTGCAAGATGGCGACGAAAGCTTGCTCAACTGATTGTAGAACTCTTTCGCGAGGGACAAGTCGGTCATTGACGAGCGCAATTCCGATTCAGTGCGATCCAACTCAGACACCTCCATGTGC